>CM044010.1:59151403-59191403 GCA_024085815.1 Flaveria linearis | reverse complement strand
AGGTGACCGGTTCTTAGTCATCAACAGGGAACGTGGATACACAGAGATAAGCATCCCGAATTCTTTGCGAGTCAGTTGCACAAACTTTGGTTGAGTTGGAGATTGTATACCTAGGTCAAGAACTCTCATTCTAATTTTCCCCATTTCAATATAAGTAGATTTCTTCCCTTAATATCATTAAATATTTATTTATTAATTTATTTATTATTATTGTTATTACTATTTTATATATATATATATATATATATATATATATATATATATATATATATATATATATATATATATATATAGTAATTCTCTATGTCGGTATGTACAGTATTCGCGTACAAGTGATGAAGCAGCTGGTACAAGCTGCTGTTGCAGCAAGTTTTTATTTTTTATTTTTGGGTTTTTCTTTCAAAATATATTCTTAGTGGAGTAACAACTGGAACAAGGAACTCGTCGTATGTCTCACTCATCCCGCTCCTAAGGTAAGGAGCCTTCTGTGTGTTAGAATCTTTAAGCACATGTGGTCTGCTGGTTTGCGAGCGTCTCAACTGAAGACAAGTCTAATGTTCGAGTCTAACCTTCGACCTCTTTAACGGTTTTTATGTTTTTCCATGTTTGTCTTGCTTTCCATACAATTTATTATTACTTTACGTTTTGATGTAAATTTAGCTGGTATACATTCACATAAATTTTGTATAGAACGAGTTAGGTCAAATATTATAAGTTTTCTTTTCATTGGTATAATCGAGTTACTCTACGTTTCGATTTAAACTTATCTAGGAAATGTGTTGTGCGAATATAGTCTATACATTATCATGACCCTAAATGGTGATGATTGACCACTATAAACCATAAAATCCATATGTGACCAATATTGATATTATTTGCTTATAGTTGACTATAATTGACTCTCATTCAATCTAATTAGGCCAATCGCCCCTAATGACTTAATTTCTTTTAATTGATCATAACTGACACTAATTATCCATGGTTTATATAAAATTTTATTAATGATCATATTATCAATGTCAAAATTAATTTACTATATATGTTATAGTTTTACTAAAGTTTAAACAAAAGTACTTCTTTTCGTTTAATGAGATTACTATTTTTTTTATTTTGCATGAATTTTACTAAGGAATTTATTACATAGCTTTATTTATTATTTGTATATTAATTTATTTATATGACTACGACTTTTTGCTACAAAAATTAGTTAAAATATTTTTAATTTATTTTCTTGATTTTGCAACAGATTTTGCTATGTGATAATGGATCTATAGAGACATGATGGATATTTAAAAGCTATAATAAGGTGTCTTAATGGTCATTTGCACCCATGTTTGACTATAAATTCCTACATTAGGCACTAATTGTTTATGATTGACCACTATTTGACGTATATTAATAATACTAGTGGTTGCCCGCGCGCGTTGCGGCGCATGCGTTATGTTAAGTAAATGACGGTACGGTGTCGTAATGTGTTACGAATACTGTTAATACTGTGGACGGGGAGTGAAAATACATGTTAAAAATAATGTTGTCAACTACTATTCAATAATTGAAGTGAAACTTTACTTTCTGTTGAATATGCAGTTTGAAATTGTTTGTTCCAACTACTTATTTTAGAAAACAACACTTTTTAAAACCAATAAACAATCACAAACTACCACCCTAAAATCACATTACATATCTTGCTTCATGTGACTAACTACATTAATAAGCAATAGAACTAATATCTGATTCTAAATCTACTTGTTGATCATTGATAAAGACTTCCAAAAGTGCATCCATACACCCCCTTATGCATGCATATTAATTAACATATTAATGTTGTCAACTACTATTCAATAACGCCAAAGAGTATGTCTTTTATTCAAGTTGAAGATTATGGTTTATGGGTTTGAAGGGGAATGAAGGAATATGTGGAAATTATGTTTGGAGACATAAATTATTTCGAAAGATGACATACTAATACGAAAGATAGGTTGGTACTGATGCTTTATGGTCTTCATGGCTTGTCATAACGCTTGCACATTTCAATTATTTCATCCATGTTTGCTGTCCACCATTCTTCATCCTAATCACTTGTAGTAGATTCGCTCTGCGTGGGATCCGTTTTATTTTTGGAAGTAGGTAGACTCTGGTGTATTTTATCCTCCTTTACCGGTGTTGTTACTTTCGGCGGTGGTGTTGCTGAAATGAAAGAACACTTGGTTAGGGATTGTTAAGATCGTGTGCGTGTGCGTGGATAGATATATGTATATGTGGATATGTATGCATATGCATATATGTATATATATATATATGTATAAAAATGGAGGTTAAGAGGTGATGTTGTACGTACCAGATTGTTTTTTCTTTTGGGGTTTTCTGCTTTCATCTGTGGGTGATTTTCGTGCGGTTTCATTTTCTGTAGGTGAATTAGGACGTGCCCTTTTTTTCTCCTGTTTGACTGAGAAGGGTAGGCGTTATTGTTTAAATAGAAATAATGTACGAAGTATGGTAAGAGGGAGAGTAAAGTGTAATACATACCAGTGGTTTTTGTGTTCATATTTGCTGTACCCTCCATGTCTTGCTTGGGAATCTGTTAAACATATGTTCCAATGTTAGTAATGTGTTTGACTGTACGTGATGTAGGACGTGTCGTGTGTGGTGCCAATTAATCATATTATCAGTAAGTCGTGGTTGTTGATGTTTTGGTTGTTTGGGAGGTTTGTGAGGTGTGTTAATGTTGTTGTGTTTTTAATATTCTACCTTTGTTTGTGGTGTTGTTTTGTATTATCACTGTAGGACTTCACTGTATACCACATTGCAAGTGTAAACTCCCGGTTGTTTGATTTGTTTGGAATCGGAGCCATACTCTATTTCTAATGTATACAGCCTCCAAAATCATATTATCCAGAGGTTTGTACTATTATTGTTTTTTTTAATCACAAATAGCGATTAATTATTTAAGCATACCTGCAACATTGGCAAATCACCCAGGGGAAATCACGAAATCCAGTGTTTAAAAAGCTAACCTGGAATTAGTAGTTGTTTATTAAAAATCACACATAATCAAAATTAGCATGTTAATCAAAAGTACCTCATCAGCCCCATCTATGTAATACTGTCCAGCAAGTTCAACTGGCTTACCCAGGTTCCTCACCTATTAAACATTTACTTATTAACACTACCAAATATATTTATTTAAGAAAACTTTGCTTACACATACAAAAACTTCAGATAGCTAACAAAGTATTTTCAAAGTGTGACAAGTATATTTCTAAAACAAAATAAAATACCTCATTCTCTTTGGTTTGTTCTCTCACATCATATTGGTCTCCTTTAGTAACAACAAGATCACCATTATCATTTGTTCTCACATCAAGACAAGCAATTACCTGCAATTATTGATGTCAGTCAGTACAATAACTTAATTAAAACATACCATCAATAACATATTAAGTATCAAATGAGAAAAAGATCTTTTCAAATATGCAAGGTCATAATTTCAGTTAAAGTAACTTTGGTTAATAAACCTAAAACTCACCCTCTTTGCAAGCTTTGTAGCCTTCCCTTCAAATGGCTTCTGTCTTCACATTAAGGTGTTAGGTTGTTAAAAGTAAATAAAAGATATATATATATATATATATATATATATATAATTATATAAAATTAGAAACTTAAAAGCTTACAGGCTACCTTAGTCATGGAAGAATTTGGTAACAAGAACTTTTGCAGTATTGAAAGACCAACATCTGAGAATTTTCAAATTGGTTAACGTAAGCACAACTGTATAGTTTTAAAAGAGTCAATTTACCCTTTTACGGTAGTATTCTAATCGTCTAACACTAAAAATAATTTAAATGTGGCCAAAATTAGCTAGTCAAAATAAGGTACGGGTCAGAAGGACACATCAAGTTGGTCTGGAACACTTTTATCCTTTATTTTCAAAGAAAAGCTCTAAAGATTGAACATACAAAAACAGTATTATTACAACAGTTTTCTCAATCTTTAAGAAAAAAAAATTATAAGTTTGTGTACATTAAACAAAAAAAGACTTTAAGCCACTTTCAGCATATTTGACATGTTTAACCCCTTTGAAATTGTTCCCCTTCTAGCTAATTCTTTTGATTTAACACATTTGACCTGTTTGAGATTAAAAAAAACACATCTCAAATCACCCGCTTCATACACAAATGACCCACGTCTACTTATTTTTATAGGATCACTGAATATGAACTCGTCAGCACACATTATTATTTTTAAGTAAAACATAAAAACTAAAAATATGAAACTTACCTCCACTTTTCTCAGGGTGAAATTGAACTGCATGAACATTTCCCCTTCTAATAGATGATATGAAATCAATCCCATAATTGCAGGTGGATGAAACCCACTCTTCATTTGCTTCTGACTATACATATTGAAAAAGTTAGGTCAACTATTTAATTAATCAGTGACAAATAAAGGAAGACGCAGAAGATAAAAAGAAAAAAAAACATACCGGGACAGCACGATAAGAATGAACAAAATATACATGGCAATTTGCAACATCCTCTAATATAGCTGAATCTTTTTTAACTTTCAAAGCATTCCAACCAATATGTGGCACTCTGCAACCACCAGAGGAATCAAAACGTCCAACCACCCCAGGAATCAAACCAAGACCCTTCACTGAAAACAATAATTAATCTATTCAGTTAAAATCAATAAAAAATAATTATGACAATATTCAGTTTATTAATATAACATAACCAAATATAGGGTTGATCAGTACTTTCCCCATTATCATTCAAGTCACGATACTTTTTCTCACATAAAAACTAAAAATATGAAACTTACCTCCACTTTTCTCAGGGTGAAATTGAACTGCATGAACATTTCCCCTTCTAATAGATGATATGAAATCAATCCCATAATTGTAGGTGGATGAAACCCACTTTTCATTTTCTTCTGACTATACATATTAAAAAAGCTAGGTCAACTATTTAATTAATCAGTGACAAATAAAGGAAGACGCAGAAGATAAAAAGAAAAAAAACATACCGGGACAGCACGATAAGAATGAACAAAATATACATGGCAATTTGCAACATCATCTAATATAGCTGAATCTTTTTTAACTTTCAAAGCATTCCAACCAATATGTGGCACTCCGCAACCACCAGAGGAATCAAAACGTCCAACCACCCCAGGAATCAAACCAAGACCCTTCACTGAAAACAATAATTAATCTATTCAGTTAAAATCAATAAAAAATAATTATGACAATATTCAGTTTATTAATATAACATAACCAAATATAGGGTTGATCAGTACTTTCCCCATTATCATTCAAGTCCCGATACTTTTTCTCACTGTGAAACAGTCCCCAGACTTATACGGTCATATTCAAACATATATATTTTTTACATGCAACTGGTGAAATCAGTAACCAATGTTGACGTGGAGTCCAGTTTTAAACCAAAAAAACATGTAAACAGCATTATGGGTACAAAACCAGATCAATATCATGTTCCATTTGCCTGAATGAAGACAATTCATACGTTAAAAAGAACAAACACAAGTACCCAGTAAATCCCACTCAATAGCAAAGCTATGGGTAGGGTCTTGTCATATGTTAAAAAGAGAATTAATTAAATCCATTGAAAAGAAGTCAACTAAAGATCCATGTTAATAATTTAAATCAATAAACTCACAAAAACAACTTATATAAAAATTTTATATACCCACCAGGCCCGTTTTCTTCACTTGACTCAAAGAGTAGTTGCAAACCAAGACAAATGCCTAAAAATGGACGATCCTTCTCTATGTATGTATGAAGTGCTTCAGCCATCCTAAAACAATCAATGTGCAAAGATAATATAAGTGTGCTTTTTAGGAAATAGGAATCAGTATCATTTTGTTGTTCAACAAAATGCATCTATTGCAAATGTAAAGTAGAGAAGAACATACAACATGCTAAATTGAAAATTACCCATTTTGGTTTAACACATCCATCATTGCAGCAAATGCTCCAACCCCAGGAACTATAAGGCGTTTTGCATTCAATATGTCCTCTGGTGTTTGAACCTGGATATTGAAGCTAGTACTAATTAAAGCATACACACGTACATATGCGTGCAGCGTGTTTGTGCGTGTGTGTCTTCGGTGTTCACTATATACTACATCCAAATGTGTATCTTAAAGCAACATTTCGAAAATATATTAAATTTTGTATTGTATTTGTCTCAGTATGAGATAGAAACAATTGTAGATTGTTAATACTTTATTTGAACTGCCACATTTATCAGGAGCCTTTAAGTGGATACAATAAAAGGGTAATGGTCAAACTTGGTCATATTTGATTGTAAGCAGAAATAGGGTCAAAAAGATCAAATTAAATTTTTTCGCCAGAAAGAAAGTAAATCAAATGGTTTAATAGTTTCCTGATGCGTATTCATGTGTTCCAACCTATAAATTGACATTATTTATTGCATCACTATTAATAAATAGTTATGTAATCATATTCCAAATCAGAAAAATGCTACACTTACAAAGTTTTTCACAGCATTCCGGACACAAACTATGTGGACCAAACAAAGAGAGAAAAAAAGAGACAACAAAGCACATAACATGATTAGTTGACAAACCAGCCCAACCTTTTTGCAGGCTGCCACATGTAATTCTTGATGATCAATATATATACAGACAAGTACATATATATATATATATGTGTGTGTGACTTAATATACATAAGTTCATTTAATTAATGAGCAGCCTAAAATAAGGCATACAATCTCCGAATCTCTGTTATGAAATTTTATCTAAAATGTAGTATCTACATAGCTACATTCACACCTTATGCATACAAACATGCAATATTTATCAAAATAATTTGTAATTTGTTCTTAAAAGAATCAAAACCATACAGTGCTCCACTGATCAGCAGTGCAAAATGCAAGTAAATGCACTTTATAATCAGTACATAAACACTCACTAATAACTTACATCTTTGATATCGAGACCGAGATAACGAATCGCATTTCGAATACTCTGAACATTACCAGCGCCATAATCAAGCAAAGTCACCGCTGCAAGTTACAGTAAACAACGATTGATTCCGATCGTTGACTGATTCACTGGGAAAAATTGGGGATGGAATGGATGAAACCTGCGGAAACATTTAAACATCGATAAGCAAATTAAAACAATCCAATGGAGCGCGTATAACACCATTCACCGGAAAGAGATAAAGTACCTTCAAATGGACGGCGTGGAGGATATGTTCGGAATGGGCAGCAGATGAGAGCGAGGATTTGGGATTTGTGTACGTAGCGGAAAGGGGCATTAGCCCTACAATTGAACACGGAGCCATGAATGGCATTCAATTTCAGAACTACGGAAGGGCGTTGTACCGGTGTAACGGCCGGCGAAGGTCAAGCACGGGAACTCAAGGGGCGCGTCTTACGGAGCATGTGAAATTACCATTTGTAATTTGTTCTTAAAAGAATCAAAACCATACAGTGCTCCACTGATCAGCAGTGCAAAATGCAAGTAAATGCACTTTATAATCAGTACATAAACACTCACTAATAACTTACATCTTTGATATCGAGACCGAGATAACGAATCGCATTTCGAATACTCTGAACATTACCAGCGCCATAATCAAGCAAAGTCACCGCTGCAAGTTACAGTAAACAACGATTGATTCCGATCGTTGACTGATTCACTGGGAAAAATTGGGGATGGAATGGATGAAACCTGCGGAAACATTTAAACATCGATAAGCAAATTAAAACAATCCAATGGAGCGCGTATAACACCATTCACCGGAAAGAGATAAAGTACCTTCAAATGGACGGCGTGGAGGATATGTTCGGAATGGGCAGCAGATGAGAGCGAGGATTTGGGATTTGTGTACGTAGCGGAAAGGGGCATTAGCCCTACAATTGAACACGGAGCCATGAATGGCATTCAATTTCAGAACTACGGAAGGGTGTTGTACCGGTGTAACGGCCGGCGAAGGTCAAGCACGGGAACTCAAGGGGCGCGTCTTACGGAGCATGTGAAATTACCATCTTAGTCATCCTTTATGTATTATAAAGGAGTAGAGATTTGTATATTAGTTACATATAGTACAACTAAATAAGGATGTTCAATCTTCAAATCGGATGCGAAAAACTCGAAATTCGATTTGAATCGAAAATCACTGATTCAAAATTCAATTCGATTTTTCAAATTCAAATTCGATTTGAAGTCTAATTATCGAATTCGAATCAAACTTATACTTTGTGCTTTATGATTTTTGAATTAAAAATACGCACACTTACACTTATTCATTTTATATATTAGTTTAAAATTATGCAAAAAAGTATATAATCAAAAATTCTAAATCCTAATCGATATCTTTTGTCTTATTTGGCACTTGAAATATTTGTATGTTATCTTATTTGATTATTTGAAATTGGATCTTTCAAACAAATTTAAAAATTATTAGTCAATTAAAAATTATTAGTTGAATTTTAATTTCGACTTATCTTTTTCGAATTCGATCCTATTTACAAATTTTAAAATTTGATTTACTCGATCAGATTAGATTCAAATTGATTCGATTTGATTCGCTGAACACCCCTATAACTAATTTTCTACTAAGTAATCATGATTGACTGAATTCAAAGCTGGGTTACCGTATTACACCTTCATTGACAATTATTGTAAGGCCCACCTTTCTCAGGGAAGCCTCACCGTTGGTCATTCACAGCAAACATAGATTTAAAGCAATCATTTACTCGTATATATGTAAAGATATATTGCAGCGGAAAAATATACTGTAATTCAACCCATTACAACGTAGTTAAATTAAATTATAAACATTGTCTTTAAACATCAAAACTATTTAAAGTTCTTTTAAGCCTTTCTTTATCGGGGATGCCAGTCTTTGAGTGCCAAGAAGCTTCCATTCCATGCTCACATCCCATCAACACTAACTCTTACCTGTCAACTGATATGCATACAAAAGTCAGCTTCGCTGAGTGAATTCTAGGTTTACTTTGCTAAGTAACTATCAGAGCAGACATTAGCTTTATCAGTTGAAAATAATCATTGTCTATCAAAATATAAATACACACAGGCTATCACTTTATCATTTCTTTATCATTTATTGTTTCGTTTTTTATTACTCTTCTTTATCCGTCAATTCTCTGTCTCTATCGGTGCCTAGGCTCGCCTAGGACTTTACCGACATGCCAATTAAGGACTTACTGCCGTACCCGATCAGGCCATTATTGTCATGCCAATTTAGGACTTACTGACCTGCCTGTTCGAGCATACTTTATCACTTTATCACTGGTGAGGGTACAACGAATGCAACCCTCCTTTATCAATTGCTTGCAAGGCTTTACTTTATCACTTTATCAAGGTACATGTTATGGGCCTCATAACCTTTCTTTATGTTCCACTGTCATGTTTAAGTTATACATAATATAACACAACACAATACATAATAAGAAGTAAACTCTTAGTCTAAGCATTTACTTTTCAATCAATCATGAGAGATAAACCACATAACTGACCCTCCGCGGGACAGCGGGGGTTCGGGGGCGGCAACCCCTGATAGCGGGGTTCTAGGGGCGGCAGCCCCTAGTGGGGTCCAAGGGGCAACGCCCCTGGCTGGGGCCGGGCTGCCAGGTCAGCGCGCCCGAAAATTATTTTGGACTATTTAAATGGCATATTTTACTTTAGGGAATTTCATTTTCTTGATAAAAGGTCTTAAAAACCGTCATCATAAAAGTATGTAATTTAGTATGCATATCACCCCAAAACATTGAAAACGGGTAAAAGAGGGGTCTAGAACTCACCTGAACTCGCCCAAGTAGCTTAAATTCTAAGTCACTTAGGCTATAGCCTGAACACTCTAGCTGCACGAAAGTTAACATGCAAAAACGTCATTTTCCTCAAAATTTCGCCCATAGTTTCGCTACAGCGAAACTGCAGTTTCGCCTGCAGTTTCGCTGGGCAGCACTTCTGCTAGTTTCGCTAGACAGATTCGCTGCCTTGAGCGCCCAACTTTCGTTGGAATTCCCTAGTCTCGCAAGGTCTATAGGTCTGTCTGGGTCTTAGCGAGGTTACCGGTGAAACTATAGTTTCGCCCCAGCGAAACTGTAGTTTCGCTGGAATTTCTCCTAGTCTCGCTAAATGAGTACGCAGTTTCGCTGGTTAAAGGCTTAAATTCGCTGGATCGGGGCCCAGTTTCGCTGGATGAACTGGAACTCAGATCCAGCCCGTTTTTAACCCAAAATCTTAACTTTTTACGTCCAAATCCTTAGTTTACCTTCCATGAAACCAAATCTAAGCTTTTTACACGTTTTCATACGTAAAAAATCGACCTTTATGTGTTTCTTTAAACTTTTCAAAACCCCAAAACCCTAGAATCCGGGTTTGATCTACAGAGGGCCTTAGAGGTCGATTCTTACCTTGTTTTGTTGCTCTTTCCTTGTGTTTTGATGCTCCAATCCACCAGAACTTCAATCCTTCAAACCTTCAAACTCCAAATCTTGATTTTCTTCACTTTCTCTCTCTACTTTCTCTCTCTACGAATTTGGTGGCTAGGGTTGTAATGTGATGAAGATGAGGCTGTTCATGCATGTTTAAGGGCTGATTAGGGCCCTTAAACCCATTAAGCCTAGCCCATTAAGGCTAATTTGATCCATAGCCCACTAATTTACCCCTTTATTTCTTAAATTAACCCTTAAAAGCCCATTATTATTAAATGGCTCGTTTCGGGATATTTCGGGGCGTTACAAGTCTCCCCCCCTTATTTAGGTTTCGTCCTCGAAACCTGACTCGTCATTAAACAGATCGGGGTATTGGCGCCTCATTCCCTCCTCGGATTCCCAGGTGGCATCCGACCCTCTTCGGTGTTTCCATTGCACCTTGACTTGTTTGACTACTTTATTTCTCAATTGTTTCTCCTTCCGGTCCAGTATAGCCACCGGTTGTTCTACATAGTTCAGCTTCTCATCCACCTCGATGTCATCTAGAGGTACGACTGCCTCATTCGGTGCTAAACATTTTCTTAAGTGTGACACATGAAAGGTAGGGTGAATCCCACTTAACTCGTCTGGAAGGTCTAGCCTGTAAGCTACATCCCCAACTCGTGCTAGTACCTCGAATGGTCCGATGAACCTGGGACTCAGTTTCCCCCTCTTCCTAAATCGGATAATCCCCTTCCATGGCGACACTTTTAACATTACCCTGTCACCCACACTAAATTCGATAGGTCTCCTTCTTCTGTCGGCGTATGACTTTTGTCTATCCTTTGCAGCCTTCATATACGCCTTGATTTTCTCCAACTTTTCCGTTGTGGCTTCCACGACTTCTAAGCTTCCTAACTCCTTCTGTCCGACATCACCCCAACAAATAGGAGTTCTGCACCGTCGACCGTACAATAACTCATATGGGGGCATCTTAATACTGGCGTGGTAGCTGTTGTTATAGGAGAACTCTGCTAGTGGCAAATGATCATCCCAATTACCACCAAATTCAATAACGCATGCCCGAAGCATATCCTCCAGTGTCTGGATCGTTCTTTCCGATTGCCCATCGGTCTGTGGGTGGTATGCGGTACTAACATGCAATCTCGCGCCCATTTCTTCATTGAACCTTTTCCAGAACTTCGAGGTGAACCGCGTATCTCTATCTGAAACAATCGATACGGGCATACCATGTCGCGCCACAATTTCTCGGATAAATAGTTCAGCAAGCTTCTCCGAACTAATTGCTTCCTTGATTGGCAGGAAATGCGCACTTTTAGTCAGTCTATCAACGATCACCCATATCGCGTCGTGGCCTTTTGTCGTGCGTGGTAATTTAGTGATAAAGTCCATGGTAATATGTTCCCACTTCCATTCTGGTACTTCTAATGGCTGAATATAACCATAAGGTCTTTGGTGCTCAGCCTTCACCTGTAGGCACGTGAGACATTTATTTACATACGCAACCACATCTCTCTTCATCCCAGGCCACCAAAAATCTTTCTTCAAATCGTGGTACATCTTATTTGCGCCTGGATGTATTGAGTAGCGGGTCTTGTGCGCTTCATCCATAATCTTTTCCCGCAAGTCACCATGCTTCGGAACCCATATCCTGCCATGGAAGGTCTTAACACCCAAGGTGTTCTCTACCAATTCATCCACCTTTCCCACCATCCTTTCCTTATTGATTTGCTGCTCTTTTAAAGCGTCTATTTGAGCTTTGCTTATCATCCTCATAACATCTGGGGTCACTACTAGTTGGCACGCCTTCACCCGGATCGGTTCGTATCCTTCCTTTCGGCTCAGGGCATCGGCTACCACGTTCGCCTTACCCGGGTGATAATGGATTTCACAATCGTAATCCTTTATCAACTCCAACCACCTCCTTTGTCTCATATTTAGGTCCTTCTGCTCAAAGAAATATTTCAGACTTTTGTGGTCGGTAAATATGGCGCACTTAGTTCCATACAAATAGTGTCTCCAGATCTTCAGTGCGAACACTACTGCGGCAAGTTCCAAATCGTGAACCGGGTAATTAACCTCCGTGTCCTTTAGCTGTCTGGATGCGTAAGCTATAACCTTTCCTCTTTGCATCAACACACAGCCTAGCCCACAGTAAGAAGCATCGGAGTATACCGTTAGGTCTTCATCTCCCTCCGGTAGGGTTAGTATAGGAGCTTTGGTTAATCTATCCTTCAATTCCTGGAACGCATCTTCCTGTTCCTTTCCCCAGTCGAACACCACGTTCTTCCTCGTTAACCTTGTTAATGGGGAAGCTATCTTCGAGAAATCTTTGATGAACCTTCTATAATAACCAGCCAATCCCAAGAAACTACGGATTTCGGATGGCGTCCTCGGGGAATTCCATTGCGTAACTGCTTCAACTTTCGCTGGGTCAACCATTACTCCCTCGGAATTTATAACGTGCCCTAAAAACTGTACCTCCCGTAGCCAGAAGGCACATTTAGAGAACTTCGCATACAGTTTCTCCCTTCGTAAAGTTTCTAACACCTCCTTGATATGACAAGCATGATCTCCTTCGTTCTTTGAGTATATCAGGATATCGTCAATGAATACTATCACCGATCTGTCCAGCATCGGGCGGCACACGCGATTCATCAAGTCCATGAATGCCGCAGGAGCATTGGTTAGCCCGAAAGACATAACCAGAAACTCGTAGTGGCCATAGCGTGTTCGGAAGGCTGTCTTTGGGACATCTTGCTCCCTAACCTTCAGTTGGTGATATCCGGATCGGAGATCTATCCGGGAGAACCAACTTGCCCCTTGCAACTGATCAAACAGATCATCTATCCGAGGTAGAGGGTATCGATTCTTCACGGTCAGCTTATTCAACTCCCTGTAAGCTATACACATCCTCATGCTGCCATCCTTCTTCTTCACAAACAGCACGGGAGCACCCCATGGAGAAATGCTGGGCCTAATGAACCCTTTGTCAAGGAGTTCTTGCAGTTGTGACATGAGTTCCTTCATCTCAGAGGGAGCTAGGCGGTAGGGTGCTTTGGCAATGGGTTGGGCTCCTGACAGCAAGTCAATCTGGAACTCTATCTCTCTATCCGGTGGTATTCCGGGCAGATCCTCCGGGAATACGTCAGGAAAGTCCCGCACCACTGGTACATCGGACAACTCTTTCGCTTTATCTTTAACATCCTTGACATACGCTAGATAAGCTCCGCACCCTCGCCTCATACATTTCTCCGCCTTGATCATGGAAATGATCCTTGGAACCTTGCAATCATTATCACCGTAGATCGTAATCGGACTACCATCTGGAGCCGTTAATCGGATCATCTTTTGCTGGCATACTATGTTAGCATCGTGGGCAGCCAACCAATCCATCCCTAGTACGACGTCAAAACCTCCTAAGGGCATGGCAAACAATTGTGCGGGAAAGTAATGACCTCCTAGTTTAATGTGGCAATCATCTATCACTCGGGCTATTCTAATGGACTTACCATCGGCCGTTTCTACTTCGAAGGCATCATCTATTTTCTTAGTTTGAGCATCTAGTGTAGCACAGAAGGATATAGATACAAAACTCTTACTGGCACCACTATCAAATAATATGGAGGCGCAAACATCATTGACAAGGAACGTACCTGACACCACGTCCGGGTCCTTCCTTGCTTCCTTCTTGTTCATGGTGAAAGCCCTTGCCTTGACCTTGGGCTTTCCATCATCCCCTTTGTCATCCTCCCCGCTTGTTCCCGAGCCTCCCGCCTTAGCTTTCTTGCAATCATTGCTGCGGTGCCCCGACTCGTGGCAGTTGAAGCATTTGTCCACTTTCGGGCACTCTCTCGCCAAGTGACCAGTCTTCCCACACCGGTAGCACCCAGGGCTACCCATCCGGCATTCTCCAGGATGCCTCCTCCCGCACTTCCCACATTCCTTAATTTCTTCTACCCCCTTCACTATCGCTTGTTTTGCATCCACTCTCGTTTTCTTGTTTCCCGGTTGGTAGTTACCACTTCCATACCTCTTCCCATTTTGTTCCAAACTTTCCTCGTCTCACCCACTGCCACCGGCCTGCGATGATCGTACAACCTCCCACTGAGGTCCACTGCTGACCTGAAAGTGCTAGGTCGAGCAGTGACCATATCCCTACGTACGTCCAGAGGCAACCCTTGTATGTACCTCTTGATCCTTTTGGCTTCAGGAGTTACCAAATCAGGCACTAGACGTGCCATTTCATTGAATTTTGTAGTGTACTCCTGGTGAGTCATATTTCCAGCCTCCAAACTCACAAACTCTTGCTCGACCTTGTCAAGCTCTCTTTCCGGGTAGTACTCCTCTATCACCAACCTCTTCATCTCCGGCCATTTCATCCCTCAATGGCCTCCTCTCCGTAAGACTCAGCAATGTTATCCCACCAACACAGGGCTGGATCCAAAAGGGAATGGGAAGCAAACTTCACCTTTTGGTTTTCACGGCACTCACTGATCTTCAGTACGGCCTCCATTTCCCTAATCCAACGCTGAGCAGTGGCAGCGTTACCAGTACCATCAAACGTTGGGGGCTTACACCTCTGAAAATCCCCGTAGCTGCACCCCTTCGCCCTCTCTTCCACTTCAGGGCCATCATGGTTACCCAGACGATCTCCCTCGTCGCTCAACTCCTCAGTCTTGACTGCCCCTTTCTTATCAACTTTTTCTGAAGCCGTACTCTTCTTACTGTCGCCCCTAACCTGCTCCACAAATTCCGCAAGCAGAGCGGGCATCACTCCAGACAGGACCTGATGCACCTCTTGGGCAATAGCTTCCTTTACTGTCTCTTTCAGTTTGGCCTGATCAGGGGTAGGTCCCTCAGTTTCCATCTCCAACTCAACCTCCTCCTTAACTGGTTTGTCAACCGGCTTCTTGGTCGACCTTGTTGTTGGCTTCCCAGTTGCACTTGCAGTTTCTTTTGCCTTAGTCGGGGGCCTTCCCCTGGTGCTCCTCCGGGTGACCATGGTTGGAACTTCTTTCTTAGGTGCCATTCGTTCTACTTCCTATAAGATTCAGAATGTTAATATGGTCTTTCAAGGCAAGTTCAGTTCACGACAAGTTTTGTAAATTTTTAATAACAGTGGCCAGTTGTGATTAACTACTTACAGAACTTCCCGTGCCATAAACTTTCCTATCCTGAACCACACCAACACCAGAACCTACTATACCTAGTCTATGCACGTATAAGTCACATAAATTCAGATAGGCATCACAGATAATATTATCATACTCTACCTCGACTCTTACTTAAATAAGAAGGCACTACCCCTCGGAATAATACCTACAACATACTTGTTACCTCTTGGTATGGAGCTTCTTGGACTGGCATCCTTGACACTTAGTCCCATTATCTGTTTAAGTTTAGGTTTATAAAATGGTTTTCCCAAATCCCTTAAACATTGGCTCTGATACCAACTTGTAAGGCCCACCTTTCTCAGGGAAGCCTCACCGTTGGTCATTCACAGCAAACATAGATTTAAAGCAATCATTTACTCGTATATATGTAAAGATATATTGCAGCGGAAAAATATACTGTAATTCAACCCATTACAACGTAGTTAAATTAAATTATAAACATTGTCTTTAAACATCAAAACTATTTAAAGTTCTTTTAAGCCTTTCTTTATCGGGGATGCCAGTCTTTGAGTGCCAAGAAGCTTCCATTCCATGCTCACATCCCATCAACACTAACTCTTACCTGTCAACTGATATGCATACAAAAGTCAGGTTCGCTGAGTGAATTCTAGGTTTACTTTGCTAAGTAACTATCAGAGCAGACATTAGCTTTATCAGTTGAAAATAATCATTGTCTATCAAAATATAAATACACACAGGCTATCACTTTATCATTTCTTTATCATTTATTGTTTCGTTTTTTATTACTCTTCTTTATCCGTCAATTCTCTGTCTCTATCGGTGCCTAGGCTCGCCTAGGACTTTACCGACATGCCAATTAAGGACTTACTGCCGTACCCGATCAGGCCATTATTGTCATGCCAATTTAGGACTTACTGACCTGCCTGTTCGAGCATACTTTATCACTTTATCACTGGTGAGGGTACAACGAATGCAACCCTCCTTTATCAATTGCTTGCAAGGCTTTACTTTATCACTTTATCAAGGTACATGTTATGGGCCTCATAACCTTTCTTTATGTTCCACTGTCATGTTTAAGTTATACATAATATAACACAACACAATACATAATAAGAAGTAAACTCTTAGTCTAAGCATTTACTTTTCAATCAATCATGAGAGATAAACCACATAACTGACCCTCCGCGGGACAGCGGGGGTTCGGGGGCGGCAACCCCTGATAGCGGGGTTCTAGGGGCGGCAGCCCCTAGTGGGGTCCAAGGGGCAACGCCCCTGGCTGGGGCCGGGCTGCCAGGTCAGCGCGCCCGAAAATTATTTTAGACTATTTAAATGGCATATTTTACTTTAGGGAATTTCATTTTCTTGATAAAAGGTCTTAAAAACCGTCATCATAAAAGTATGTAATTTAGTATGCATATCACCCCAAAACATTGAAAACGGGTAAAAGAGGGGTCTAGAACTCACCTGAACTCGCCCAAGTAGCTTAAATTCTAAGTCACTTAGGCTATAGCCTGAACACTCTAGCTGCACGAAAGTTAACATGCAAAAACGTCATTTTCCTCAAAATTTCGCCCATAGTTTCGCTACAGCGAAACTGCAGTTTCGCCTGCAGTTTCGCTGGGCAGCACTTCTGCTAGTTTCGCTAGACAGATTCGCTGCCTTGAGCGCCCAACTTTCGTTGGAATTCCCTAGTCTCGCAAGGTCTATAGGTCTGTCTGGGTCTTAGCGAGGTTACCGGTGAAACTATAGTTTCGCCCCAGCGAAACTGTAGTTTCGCTGGAATTTCTCCTAGTCTCGCTAAATGAGTACGCAGTTTCGCTGGTTAAAGGCTTAAATTCGCTGGATCGGGGCCCAGTTTCGCTGGATGAACTGGAACTCAGATCCAGCCCGTTTTTAACCCAAAATCTTAACTTTTTACGTCCAAATCCTTAGTTTACCTTCCATGAAACCAAATCTAAGCTTTTTACACGTTTTCATACGTAAAAATCGACCTTTATGTGTTTCTTTAAACTTTTCAAAACCCCAAAACCCTAGAATCCGGGTTTGATCTACAGAGGGCCTTAGAGGTCGATTCTTACCTTGTTTTGTTGCTCTTTCCTTGTGTTTTGATGCTCCAATCCACCAGAACTTCAATCCTTCAAACCTTCAAACTCCAAATCTTGATTTTCTTCACTTTCTCTCTCTACTTTCTCTCTCTACGAATTTGGTGGCTAGGGTTGTAATGTGATGAAGATGAGGCTGTTCATGCATGTTTAAGGGCTGATTAGGGCCCTTAAACCCATTAAGCCTAGCCCATTAAGGCTAATTTGATCCATAGCCCACTAATTTACCCCTTTATTTCTTAAATTAACCCTTAAAAGCCCATTATTATTAAATGGCTCGTTTCGGGATATTTCGGGGCGTTACAATTATTAATGAACATTGACGCTAATTGATCATCACTAACCATTATTGATCCTAGCTAATTGATTATCATTAACCATTATTGACATCCGTTGACTATATAATATTTGCATTATCTACCCCTAATTCATCACAATCCTAAATGATTTATTATTAATTCTCTAGAAGTACATTTACACTATAACAGTGCAAAGATTTTATTAATAATTTATAACGAGTTTTGCACCTTAATGTGTCGTATTGGTTCTTGAGGGTTATAATAGTTTTTAGCAGGGCATAATGGGTCACACTTGATCATATTTGGTAATATTTTATTACGCTTGATTAATTATATCAACAATAATACTTTCTTGTAAATTTACTATCGTTTTTATTAATATTTTCTGTTTATTTATTTATAGTTGTTATATATCTCCTGATTTTGTTTGAAATTTACAATATTAAGTGATTTTATTTACTTTTTAAAAACTTATTTCTTAATTCTAACATTTCTTTCTCTATAAATTTTAACTAAACTACTTTCATATATCTTAAATATTTATTTTCTTGATTTTGCTACGGGTATTAATATTTATTGTGTACTATTTTTCTAGATTTAGGATTTGCTACGGATTTTACTATTCATTCTTTTGAAAATATTTTTATCATTGTTTAAAATCTTATATTTTTACTTTTGCTATGAAATTTACTACTGATGTTATTAAATTACTTTATTAATGTTTATTTCTTAGTCTTACTATGGATTTTACAACGGGTGTTGCTAAACTATTTTAGTTATTTTTTTTTAAAATTTATTTCTTGAATTTGCTATGAATTTGCTATGAATTTGCTACGAATGTAATTAAATCATTTTTAGTATATTTATTTTAAAATTTTTGCTATGAATTTTCTTACAGATTTGCTGTGAACATATTTTGTTAGTAAACCCGTAGCTAATCCGTAACAAATTTGGTATGAGTTTTGCTATGAATTTTACTATAATTTGGATATTATTATTAATTACATTTTGGATTTTTGATTTTGCTATGGATTTTACTACGGAATCCATGAAGAAGTTTTTTTTATCATTATTTAAATACATATGTTTTTTCTTTTGCCACGGATCTTCCTACGGATTTTGCTAAATTATTATTTTTAAATGTATTTCTTATTCTTGCTACGGATTTTGCTACGGATTTTGCTACGGATTTTGCTAGACTAATTATTATTTTTTTCCTTGAAATTTGATTATTGATTTTACTACGGATTTGCTACGAATTTTATTAATTTTTTTTAGAATATATTAATTTTATCAATTTTGCTTAAAATTTCTTACGGATTTGCTACGAACACAACTTGCTACGGTATATCTGTAGGTAAATCGTAGGAAAATATATTCATAGCAAATCCGTAGCTACTCCTTAACAAATTTGCTACGGATATTACATTTCGGATTTTTCATTTTGCTATGGATTTTACTACGGAATTCATGAAGAAATTTTTTATTCATTATTTAAATATATATGTTTCACTTTTGCTACGGATCTTCCTACAGATTTTATTAAAATAATTTTTTTAAATATATTTCTTATTCTTGCTACGAATTTTGCTATGTATTTTGCTAGACTAATTATTATTCTTTTCCCACAAAATTTAATTATTGATTTTACTACGGATTTGCTATGAATTTTATTAATTTGTTTTTTTTATTATATTAACTTTATCAATTTTGATTAATTTTTCTTACGGATTTGCTATGACCACAGCTTGCTACGGTATATCTGTAGGTAAATCGTAGCAAAATATATTCATAGCAAGTCCGTAGCTACTCCTTAACAAATTTGCTACGGATATTTTTCGTAACAAAAAATCCGTAGGAAATACCTGTTTCTGTAGTAGTGTGAAAGTTCATATGGTACTTTAAGAAGTCGTTTTTTATTTTCAGTGTTTCATGCCTAATTTTGGTTTGTAATTGTTATGTTTTTAGTTTTTGATATGGTATGTTATGTTTGATTCGAATCAGTTTTCATTTTTGATGTTTTTCTTTATTTGTTTAGTTTGCTGTGTAGTTAATCTACGTATACGAAAATTAATAACCATGAAGGTACTTATGTTGTCTGGTAATTTGTGCAGATATTATGTTTTATATATGATTTACGTATATGAAAATTAAATTATTCATGGCTCAGCCCACATTCCCTTGTAATGATGATATGTTAATAAATTAGTAAAAGGATTTTTAAGTAAAAGTTGTATAAAAGAATTTTAAGTAAAAGATGTATAAAAGTCACTGTGATTGTGTTGTATCATTTTTTTAAGTCCTGTGAATATCTTTATTCCTTATTCATCTGACATTCATTGAAGTTTATTCTCTAACATTTGTGATCATATGAAGATCATATGGTACTTCTTTTACGTTTAAAATTGTTTGGTAAACTTTTAATTTTTTTTCAGAAGGTGTTGAACATCTCAATTGTTTCAAGGATCGTCAACACATGAGTAAGCATACTAATGATATGTTGGCAACGAATGTTGATGATTCATTGAATCAGTCTGTTAAAAGATTAATAGACAAGTCATCAATCAACTATGAAGGTACTTCTGTTAGTCCTTTGTTTTAGTAATCTTCAGATTACTCATAAATTTCGATAAATTTGTTAGCAGAATGTTTTAAGCATTTTTACGTATATGTAAATATGTGACTACAACGTCCTTATATATTTTTTTCATTTTTTGTTGTTACAATTAGATAAGAATGCTGAAGCCACGGAAGAATCAATCAGTAGTAATTACTTTCACACACCCAATGGCTCCAAGTATTGGATCCCTAAAGTTCCCGAACAGTATAAACCTATTTGTGGTACCGTTTTTGAGAGATGGGAAGATGTGCTATCTATGTACCAATTATACGCGGAAAGATCCGGTTTTGATATAAGATTATCAACAACGAAAAAAATTCAAGGCGTTGTTACTCATAAGTATATTCTTTGTAACAAGTCTGGTAAGCCACGTGGAGAATCGTTTGATTCCAGGGACTATTACTCATCTTCGCAACCTAGCAGGACATCCAACATCAAGGTCACTGATTGTCCTGCTTGCATACGCGTAAAGGCCATACAGGGAACAACAAGATTTGTTTTGTATCATTTCGTCGAGAAACATAATCATGGACTTGTATCAATTGATAATATGGATTTTTCTAGGAAACGTCGCCAGTTGAACTTCACCGATCAGATATACATTCATAGAGCACGGGTTGCAAAGGTTGGTCCTAACGTCGCACATAGACTTCAATCGGCAATTAAAGGTGGGCAACATTTGGTACGTGGTACTGTTACAGATTACAAAAATTTCAGCAGGGATATAAGGAAATACATAGGTAACAGAGACGCCCAGATGATAGTCAACACTCTTAATGAGCGTAATGTGAATTGGAAAACTTTACCTTTGTTTGTAAAGCTGAAGAACGAGAACTTAGATCTTTTTTTGGGCTGATGATGTGGCAAAGACGAATTACTCTATGTTTGGTAGCGTTTTAGCATTTGATGCCACGTACAATACAAATAAGTAAGTCACTCAATCTAGTGTATTTTTATTCCCATCACCCGATGAATATTGTAATTATATTTTTTATTATAGGTACAATATGATTTTCGTTCCATTCACCGGGGTTGATCATCATAAGAAGTGTGTCACTTTCGCGGCTGGCTTGCTATATGATGAAACTATAGAATCATATACATGGTTATTACATTGTTTTCTGGAAGCTCATAGTAAACAGCCTTCATTGGTTCTTACGGACCAAGACCCAGCAATGAAACAAGCTATTGCAAATGTCTTCAATGCTTCCATTCATCGATTGTGTATGTGGCATATTATGAAGAAATTACCATCAAAGGTTTTGTATATATATTCAATACCTTGTTAATTCTTCTTTACATATATGTAAAATGAATTCAATACACTTCATTTTATATTACTTCATACATTTCATAAATTTAATCAATTACACAATCAAAGTGTCAATTTTTAGTTTTGTTTTTTCTTTATTATTTATACAATAAATTTCTATTATCACTAATGTTATTCGTTATGCAGGTGGCTGGAGACCTGACGTTTAATAAAAATATCAAACGAGCTATTCATAAGCTTGTTTGGAATGTTTTTATAGATCCAGATGTTTTTGAGGAGCGTTGGCATTTGTTGATGAGTAATTATAACCTAACAGATCATGAATGGTTGTCTGATATGTTTTCGATTAGACAACAATGGGTTCCCGCGTACTTTAAGGATCTTCCATTGTGTTGTTTAATGAAGACGACGTCTCGATGTGAGAGTTCAAACGCTCTTTTCAAACTAAAGGCTAGTGGATCCAACACTCTTGTGGATTTTCTTCTTTGTTTTGATTCAACTGTTGAGGGTCAACGTTACGAGCAGAGAAAACTTCAACATGCTTCAACCACTACGTCTCCTTCTTTACGTACTCTTTTGCAAATTGAAAAACATGCTTCTGAGATTTACACTCGTACTATTTTTGATGAGGTTCAGAAAGAAATATTCAAATCTGTTTGGATGTGTTCTATTGCTACATGTGACGAAGTTAATGGTGTTAAGTCTTACATCGTGGCTCATAACAAAGACGGTTCTGGTTTGGTTGGTGAGTTCAAGGTAAGAAGTTTATTTTCTTATATGTTATATTTATATTATAGGATTGACAGTTTTATTAATAGTTTCATTTTGTTGCGAAACTTTATGTTGCAGGTGAATTTGAATTTGACAGATCATTCCGTGACTTGTTCGTGCATGATGTTTACCAGGATTGGATATTTATGCAGACATGTATTTTGTGTTCTTAAGAATCAAAACATTAATCGTATACCTGCACAGTACATTTCTAAAAGATGGATGACTAATGCCTTACCTGACAACATTTTTAGTTCGTCCAAGAGATATGGTGTGGTTACAAGTGAAAGATGCAGACTTACAAATGAAGTTTTTGATCTAGTTGGAAAATGCACTGAACGTTTGGGGGGTGATACAGAACGTCTTCGTTCATTTGTCCTTAATATGAAAGCAATCAAGGATCAAATATATGAAGAAGTTCCATACTTAAGTACCCGCCAAAACAAGGGTGTTGTTATTGAAGATTTAGTTGGACAACCTCAAGATGAGGATTTATCTTACACCCCACCATAAGGGATTCGCAACAAAGGAAGTGGTACGAGTAGACGTTTGATTGGTCCGGGTGAGAAAGCAATTTCTAAATCTCAAAAACCAATGAGGTTGTGCAGGACGTGTCATAAATACACTAATAATCATGACTCTCGTAATTGTCCTCTGAAGAAAAAAAAGGCCGCAGAACAACAAGAGCAAGAAGAGTCTGAACATAAAGATATGTAGTTGTCTCATTGGTTATTTTGTTATTTCTTTTTATCTAAAACTATTATTTCATACGGTTTTTATTTTGTTACCATGCTTGAATTTTAAATTACCATAATAAAATATGAAATTAACCAATCTTTGTTTACACTTTTTATTTAAATCTAACTGTGGTGTTGGTATTTTGTTTCAATTCAGCATCCATTTTATAATTTAAATTGTATTAAACCAAGGTACACATAACATTTACATAAAGAAAACAACCATAAAAAAATGTCGTTAAAAAATGTAAATGTACATACAATAATTACCTATACGAAATTAACCAGTAAGGTTACTAAAGTTTATTCATTTACTCATTAACAATCCATGGCGTATATGTCATTCAACTACTGATATCAACACACATCATCATGTGTCCTTTAAATATACATGTTATATTTACATGGTGTAACAACATTTTACATAAAATAGTTACATATACGTAAATTGTCACTAAATTAGATAAGGTTATTCATGTTCTCATTACATATCCATGACCTATACGTGGTTCATCTATTGACATCAGCTCAGAACAGTATATATTTACATATATGTAAATAAAAACATTTTAAATTTGCTAATCATTTGCTACTTACATATGTGCTAGTTAAAATTTACATATACGGTAAACTTTTGGTAGTAATTTAACTTGTGGTCTTGTTATTTTCTTTTCTATTCTTCTAATTTAAGTCTGTATTAAACCAACTTACACCTAATAATTACATATACGGAAATAAATATAATCTAAAATGTCTTACAAATACTGTGCACATTCATACAATAATTACATATACGAATGTTTAGCTTACACTAACATAAAACACAAATAAAAGCAACAATATTCAAGTCTTTAACATGTTCAGAACATAAAAAAAAAATACTACGACATGTCATTGGAGTAATCTACTTATACGTAACACCTTGTCTCCGCAATTATCTTGTCCTTGTGTATGTTAGCTTCAGATAGCAGAATCCGACATGCATACTTCACCCTCAGCTTCCTTAATTGACTATCTTGTCTTGGTCCTTCCTTTAAGAATCCGTAAGACCATCTCCTCACCTTGCTGCCCATATAGGTTTCCATATGCCGCATATATAACAAACACCCCGCAATCAATTGGATTGTTAATTGTAGCCCAGGAAAGGTTTTTCTTTACGGGGATGCAACTTGCAATCTGAGCGCACTTTACGTTTCCTACTCGACGCAAATAATCTACAAATATGTCCTTCTACAATGAACATCATACATAATATATCAGTTTCACAAAAAATGAAATACAACATAATCTAATGTATAATTCTTAAACTCAGGTAATCTAGGTGCTTCTACAATCTAACTCATATTTACATACATGTAAACTTACAAGATATAGATAAAAATAATGTATGGCATGTTGATAAACTACAAGAAACATAAGGATCATGTACTAATATAAAGTAAATAAGATCTTACCACTTTGTAAACAGTGCTTTTCTTATGATAAATCCCAGCATCCTCGATTCTAACGAAGCTTCTACACTCATGTACGTTGTCAATTACTTCTATTGCTGGATAATGCAAATCAAAGCACACTAAGTAGTAGTGTTCATCTTCCAAGATTGGGAACATAACAATATCGTATTCACTTAATGTTTGGTGACTTCCATCACCGGCAATCACTGTCTTCAAATTTTTTGCAAATTCTTTAAACCTGTTTTCCTCATCCAGAGTGGTGTTGCTAAGAAGTGCATCGCTCTACATGGAATGTTCATTTTATTAACGTAAGATTTAGTTTAGTCAACATAGATATACATATATATATATGATACAACTAATGTCTTACTATTACACCCGTGTGCACGAACAGCCTATACTCTGATTCTCTGCTCCTTTTCCTTTCTTCAAAATTCAGCACTGCTGCCCAGCAGTCAATAACGTTCGAAACAAGCCTAACTTCATGTTGTAACGATATTAGCAAAAATCTTTTTGTAATAACACCGTTTTCTGTCTCGAAAACATCTTCCCTTTTGTACATACATCGAAGAAGATAAGTAATCAGTAAATGAACCTACTGAACGATCTTATAAGGAAAATCAATTAATAAAAGTTACAAGTATGATCTACACATAAAACATATATATATATACGTACTGAAATTCATTTTCGACTTCCCTCTGTTCGTCCGCTTCAGTCTCTATATTCACCCTACATTTTGAAAGGAGCATATGCAACATCTTATTACACTATTATAAATTAAAATGATAATAGCAATAATAATTTATTTGAATTGCATTACCTGTCAGTCTCAAGTCCCCTCATTAAATAGCTCCATACTTTTCGTTCTTCTTCAGAAATACCTTTCTTGATGTCAATAGGTCGTATACGGTATGGTGAACGATTTACATCTGCTACTTTCTTCACCCTTGCTGGCCTTTTCAAATCGTCGCATTTTAATTCGCCTAATTTTATACCCCGATTACATTCCATAATACCTTGTTTACCTTTAAGCTGTAATATTCTTTCAGCTTCTTCAAAATCTTGTTTCAAACCCAGACTGAAATTTGGTTCCGGTGTTCTAAGATCATTTCCGTTAAACTTCATCCCACCAAATGCATTTTTCTTTATACTATCCTCCACCCAATCCGTAAACTGACATACCGCCTGTGTTGTGGTAATATTGGGGTCATCAACACCGGAATATACCACCAGTCTCCTCTCCGTACTTGAATTAATCGCAGCCACTGATCGTTCTTCCTTTCTCGATTCGGTGGGAGTTTTTACTAAATTAATATCATCATCATCACATGCTTTACCCCGATCTTCCATTTGTTCTCTATTATCACCCATCACGTCATCTAAATTGACACAATTCTTGAAACATTCTTTATATATTTCCTTCAATTCTCGTAGATCTGAACAGTCTGGATCATCCTTGAGACTTTCAACAATTAATTTCTCTAACAGTTCCTTCTTTGACATTATTAAATCCATAATCTTCTTCATCTTTGATATCTTAGCCTTAAACCAAAACAAAATAAAGCAATTGTTACTTTGTTTCTACACAAACAATCACCCACATTATAAACCTATTACATTTACTCAAATTTTATATATTGGATTTTTCAGTTCATCATATAGTCAAGTTGATTTACATATGCGTACATAACCTTGAAACATTACTAAATAGTGTAAAAGCTATCATGTGTGTATACCAATACCTCCAAATTATATTTCAATATTAAATGTTACTTGAATACATTTTAGATTTTACATCGCCAAAAATAAGCATTGCTTTCCCTATTTTTACATATGTGTAACATTGATTTTTTTATATATTGTGCCTACTTTAACAGATGTGTACATATATTATTTACATATAACAAAAAATCAGTCCTAATATAAAAACATGTCTACTTCATCCTTTCATAGTTGTTATACCCATATGTAAATCAATGTAAACCGGTCGTCCGATCTTATTTGTGTTTTAAAGATTTTCAAGTTCTAACGATGATACCTTCGAAGTGTTGCTATCACTAGCTTCTGATGAGTTGTCATCGTCTTCATCATCCTCCAAACTATCAGACATCCCTTCTCTATGATCATACAGGCCTCGTATTTCGCATCGTCCAAATCCTCCACTTCTTATCTCCATATCCTCTCTCTTTCCAAGATTTTTAAACGTCCAAAATTTTAAAGGACTCATCGTGCGTTCATCATTTATACCATGGCAAATTGTTGCATCTACGTATAAAAGCTGCATCAATTAAAAATATATTAAGTTATTATAAGAGTTTCTTGAAATATTTAACAATCTATCTTATTATGCATTCTATCTTTTAAAGAATACGAGTTCATTGTGTAATTTCCGTATTATGTTGTTGCTTATGTAACAAAGACAGTCATCCATAATCATTACAACTATTTTACACCCTTTTTAACACGTACCGTCAAAATCGATAATGCTCCGTTGAATTGCGATTCTAGATCCCTCCTTCTCCATTTCTTTTGCACTTCTTTATCTTTGAAACTATGTAACTGCACCAATTAATGTTCCCCATGTCCATATCTTCCGTTATAAGATCAACAATTCCCAACTTACACTTGCCATTCACATGACACTCAATAAGTGTGTTATAAAATAAAACAATAAAATCGATCTTAAACATCAACCCATCATCATCATCTGATTCACTAATCATCCTAACAATATCCTGTTTCCCAATCATATTTTTTTATACCTATTCCTCCACTCAACTGCAACAGGCGTCCAACATTCTTGTTTCCCCAATGCAATTAAATCAATCCCTTGGTTTGGAACGCCTAAAAGCTTATGGATAGAATTACTATCGATCCTAACCGACCCTTTCTCAATCTGCATCTCCATTTTATCCGTGTTCAGTACATCAACCACATAATGACCCATCTTCGCTGGAACTCCATCAACCCTCCATGAAAGTAGTCTCCCAAAACCCATTTTACGAACTGCCTCTCTTTGTTTCGTCTTAAGTGCGATAACACCCAAGTAAAACTGTTTTGGTGATGACCTCGTTCTGATTCCGAACCACTGTGCCCCTCCCCTTACCTTAAGTTTCACATTATCCTTATCATTATTACACATTTCGTCATTCTTGATTTCTGAACATTAAAGCGTGTCAAGCTACATCATATGTTCCACTTATATTAAATCGTTAATTATATATATGAAATTTCATCAAGTACTTACCTGCGGGCACGTCCGCTTTCCTTTTGACAACTTTCTCTTTTTCTGTTTTTTTACATTCAATACCTACAAAACTCAACCATATCGATCATCAAAGAAGTAAATCGACCTTTTTTCATATGGGTAAATATTCATCACCAAATCATCTTCATCAATATTGTTACTTTAAAATATAATGTTTTCCTTTTTAAACATAATCTACCTATCAACGAATTATGTAACACCCGTATTTTAACAAAGAATAAAAGAAAAAAGGAAGAAAAGAATAGAAAAGAAAAACAACTAAAAGGAGGGACTAAAAGTGTCAATTTGACAAACTTTATATTAATTCTTTGTACAAAAGGTGGTATGGCCACCCACGTTGCCTGCATTTCATTTCAATCGATATTTTTAGAGAGAGAAAGTAGCAGGAGCAGAAAACCATCGGAATTTTGAAGAAAGATCTGAGAAATTCGAGGTTTTTGGTAAGAATCCTCTAGTTTTTGAAGTTTTAGATAATTCTAGAACCGTATGTGTGCTTATAAGTGTGTCTTGTGTGTTCGGGTGATGTGGTGTGTGTGTTCTAGGTGTTAGAACAAGTTGAGAAGGTTCGGGTGCAGGGTGTAAATTCGAAGAAGACAACTAAGGTGAGTTCTAGACCCCTCTTTACTGGTTTTTAAATGTTTGGGGCTGGAAAATGCATGCAAAAATATTTTTTATAAAATTTGGGTTTGATACCCGTATGATATGAATGTGTGTATGTTTATGTTTATGTTAGATCTATGCTTAGAATCATATGTATATGTTTTGAACTAGGCATTGTGATGTTTGGGACTTGAATTATGGATTAGACACATGAGCAGGTTGCAAATAAGTCTGAAATTTGACTTAGAACAAATAAGCAAAAGTTGGTAAGTCCACTAGTGGTCATACGACCAACAGGGTGGTCGTATGACCAGAATATTTTCTAAGTGTTGGGTCCAATAGGACTCATACGACCAGCTGGGTGGTCGTATGACCATGTTATGTTTCTGAGTGTTGGGACCACTAGTGCTCATACGACCAACAGTGGTCGTATGATCAGGATTTTCCTAAGTGTTAAAGCCCAATAGAACTCATACGACCAACAGTGGTCGTATGATCATGAGAATTTTTCTAAGTATGGGCTCATACGACCAACAGTGGTCGTATGATCCAAAAATGTCCCAAGTCCCGGGGTGGTACGACCAGCAGGGGTCATATGACCAAGAGTGTGGTCGTATGACCAGTGGATAATTCTAAGTGAAAAGTCCAGCAGGGCTCATACGGCTAATAGTGCTCATACGACCAGAGGGTTATACGCCCAACAGGGCTAAAACGACTAGAATACTTAGCATTTTTCAGGAATTTCCAGCAAAGTTCGAAGTTCGAGGTTTAACCAGGGTTGACTAGGGTTAATAAATAATGATGTCTCATGCATATAATGATGAGTATGATTAACCCTAATTGTTACTAATATTATTATTAGTGCATTATTGTCATCGATATTATTAAAATATTGTTAAGTACGGTATGATGAATGTATGATGATGAACGTATGATGATGAATGTATGATGATGTTTGAATGTAATAATATCCCTTTTCTTAATATTATTAATATTATGATTAGGAATATTATTAAGCGAATGAATAATATTATTAATAATATTATTTGTATTATTATTATTATTATGCTTAGTAATAATAATACTGTATGTTCTATGTGGAATGATCATGATCAATAATTATTATCATTAATAAAGTGGAAGATTAATGATAAAGAGGAATGGAACGTGAACGAATGAACGAAAGTCTTGCAAGCAAATGAATGGAGGTGCACACCCCTGGCAGGTGTTAGCTCAACTGTGATGCGGGTTCGCTACCCCGAAGGATGCACACAGGATCAATCCTTGAGATTGATATAGAGGTGAGTGACTTGGTGTCACAAAAGACTCACAGGAATGTAGGTCAATCTTCGTGATTGGCTTAGAGGTGAGTGACTTGGTGTCACAACAGACTCACAGGAATGTGGGTCAATCTTTGTGATTGGCTCAGAGGTGAGCGACTTGGTGTTGCAACAGACTCACAGTTTAATTAAAGAGGAATGGTAAAAGTACGAATTGAACGATGACGCAGATAATGAAAGTATTACCTATGTGTACGTACGATGTATGATCACTTGTGACAAATGAGGAATGGTTTTTGAACGAAAAGTAAAGTATTTTAACTATAAAACTAGAACTCACTCAGCAACGCTGACTTTTATGTATTTTCCAGTTGGCAGGTGACAGGTTGCTGAGGATGGCACACAGGGGTGGCAACTTGGCAGGAAGACTGACATCCATTTTGTTTTGACGATACTGTTGTTCTGTAATTCATTCATCAAATATTTTGTGACTTAAAAACTAGAATGTATTGTTTAGCAACAGTTTTTATATTGAATGGATGTTTTTGTTAAACATAATTCTGCTGCTTAACTTATGATATGTATATTTTACGCTGTGAATGACCAACTGTGAGGTACCCGGGAACGGGGCCTTACAAGTTGGTATCAGAGCTAAAGTTTAAGTGAAACGGGTAAATTTTCAAAATAAACCTTAACTTAAACTGAGAATGGGACGAAAAGAAGGATGTCAGCCCGAGTAGCCATGTGCCATCAGGTATTGTTTTCTTAAAAGCTAACCAGACTTATGTGCGTGTGCTATATGTGATTTATGTGTTCTTAGCAGATTTAGATACTGATGTAGTCAGGATAGGAAATGCTTGGGGTGTGAAGAGTAAAGTAAGTGGCTAATCACAACTGGCCACTGTAATTAGGGACTTACTACACTTGACATAAACTAAGCTGTTCCTTGAATGACTGTTTTAGTGTTTGAATCTTATAGTGCATAGGAGAATGGCCGGGAAGAAACCTTCTAAGGCTGCTAGAGGTAGAGGTCGTCCGCGTACGACTAGGAACAGCACTAAAGCTCCTAAGACGACTCCTGTGAACCCTGAGGTTCCTAACCGGAATGAAGAAACCGAGAATGCGAGCCTGAATGCCTCAGCTAGGGAGGCGATTGCTCATGAAGTACACCAAGTCCTGCAGGCAGTCATGCCATCTGTGGTGACTGATGTTATTCGTGCTGTGAGGAATGAAGAGAGAAAGGAGAAGGAGGACAGGAGAGGGTCAACTGGGAAGGAAAGCAAGGGAGGAGATGAACGGCCGAATCCTGAGGTAGTAGTATCTGATGAAGAGGAAGATGATGTGGTTGGGGTGACGACCAAGGGATGCAATTACGGGGCATTCCAGAGGTGCAGGCCCCCGACTTTTGATGGAAATGGCAATGCTGCTGCTGCCCATCGTTGGGTAAGGGAAATGGAAGCGGTACTCGAGATCAGTGAGTGCCGGGAAGATCAGAAGGTAAAATTTGCCACCCACTCTTTTACCGACTCAGCACTATGTTGGTGGGACAATATTGTCCAAGCTGAGGGAAGCAGGGCTATAAGCAAGATGAAGTGGCCCGAGTTGAAGAAGCTGGTGATTGAGGAATTCTGTCCTCACAGGGAACTGGATAAGATTGAGAGGGAGTTTCTGCAACTCGAGGCGGGAACCATGAACCACCAGCAATACACTGCCAAGTTCAATGAAATGGCAAGGCTGGTGCCAGACCAAGTGACACCGGTATCTCGCAAGATTAACCGGTATATTCAGGGACTGCCAGCCGATATTCGTAGGCATTTGATTGCTGCACAACCAAGCACTTTTAGGTCGGCAGTAGATTTGGCTGGGAGGCTCTACGATGAGAGAGAGGTAGCGGATGCGGAGGTGAAGAAGACTGGTGGTGGTGACCGAAACTGGAATGGGAAACGGTTCGGGCGTGGCGGTTTTACTCCGAACAATAAAAAGATGAAAGTGGATGACCGAAGGGTGGGGTCATCAAGCTCGAAGCCCAAGAGGTGTGGCAAGTGCGGGAAGGAGCATACGGGTGAGTGCAAATCGGGGCTCAACGTGTGTTTCAAGTGCGGGAAGCCGGGTCATATGCTGAAGGATTGTAAGGATCTGAGGTGTTACACCTGCGGTGAGGCGGGCCATATGAGCAGGGATTGCAAGAAGCCAAGGGCTGAGAGTTCCGGGGGAAAGAAGGCGGCCGGAACTGAAGGGCAAAAGGGCGAGCGCCAGAGCTTTCACCATGACCAGAGAGGAGGCTAGGACGGACCCCGATGTTGTGTCAGGTACGTTCCTAGTAAATCAAACTCTTGCTTCTGTGTTATTTGATTCTGGTGCTAGTAGGAGTTTCATTTCTACTACTTTCTGTGCTAAATTATCTGCTAGTAGTAAATGCATTGATGAGCCCTTTGATGTAGAAACTGCTATTGGTAAGTCCACTAGAGTTACCGATGTGATAGAGGACTGTGCCATAGAGTTAGAAGGCCATAGGTTTGCTGCTAGATTACATGTGATGCCCTTAGGAGGATTTGATGTAGTGTTAGGTATGGACTGGTTAGCAACCTATGAAGCGAATATCGTGTGCCGAAAGAAGATGATTAGACTGACGGCGACCGACGGAAGTCCGGTGACAATTTATGGCGATCGAGTTACGACGATTCCGAAGGTGATCTCGATGGCGGTGGCGGGAAAGTGTATGAGGCGCGGATGTAGCGCCTACTTATGTTATATAAAGAACGTAGAGACGCCAACACCACAGCTATGTGATGTACCAGTGGTGTGTGACTTTCCAGATGTGTTTCCCGAAGACTTATCGGGTTTGCCACCTGACCGAGAGATCGAATTCCAGATCGACCTGATGCCGGGTGCCCAACCTGTCGCGAAAGCACCGTATCGCTTGGCTCCGACGGAGATGAAAGAATTGATGGATCAGTTGCAGGAGCTGCTGGATAAGGGGTTTATTCGACCGAGTATCTCACCTTGGGGTGCTCCGGTTCTGTTCGTAAAGAAGAAGGATGGTAGTATGCGGATGTGCATCGACTACCGCGAGCTGAATAAACTGACGGTGAAGAACAGATACCCCTTACCAAGAATCGATGACTTGTTTGATCAGCTCCAGGGTGCCAGTTGGTTCTCAAGGATAGATCTTCGATCTGGCTACCATCAATTAAAGGTGAAGGAACAAGATATCCCTAAAACAGCCTTTCGCACGCGCTATGGTCATTACGAGTTCCTTGTCATGTCCTTTGGGTTGACCAATGCGCCGGCTGCTTTTATGGATTTGATGAACCGAGTGTGTCGGCCAATGTTAGATAAATCAGTAATTGTGTTCATTGATGATATTCTGATTTATTCAAGGAGCGAAGAAGAGCATGCCGGTCACATTCGGGAAGTGTTGGAGACTTTGAGGAGGGAGAAGCTGTATGCTAAGTTCTCCAAGTGCGCCTTTTGGCTACGCGAGGTGCAATTTCTGGGTCACGTGGTGAATGCAGAGGGAATCATGGTGGACCCAGCGAAGGTGGAGGCTGTGATGCAATGGAAATCACCAAAGACGCCATCCGAGATTCGTAGCTTCTTGGGATTGGCGGGCTATTACAGGAGATTTATTCAAGACTTCTCCAAGATAGCCTCACCTTTGACAAAATTAACTCGCAAGGATGTAAAGTTCGTGTGGGGTCGAGAACAGGAGGATGCATTTGAGGAATTAAAGACGAGACTAACACAAGCTCCTGTCTTGACTTTGCCCGAGGGAAATGAAGACTTGGTGGTCTATTCGGATGCATCCTATTCTGGGCTAGGTTGCGTGTTGATGCAACGTGGAAGGGTAATAGCCTATGCATCTCGACAACTGAAAACCCACGAAGTCAACTATCCCACACACGATCTAGAACTAGCTGCGGTGGTTTTTGCATTGAAGATATGGCGGCACTATCTATACGGGACGAAGTGCACTATCTTCACAGACCACAAAAGCTTGAAGTATTTCTTCGAGCAGAAGGATTTAAACATGAGGCAAAGGCGATGGTTGGAGCTCATAAAGGATTATGACTGCGAAATCCATTACCATCCGGGCAAGGCCAATGTGGTGGCTGATGCCCTTAGCCGAAAAGAAAGGCCTGAGCCGATCCAGGTGAAGGCTTATCAGTTGATTATGACCTCCGATGTGATGACACAGGTTAAGGAGTTTCAAGACGAGGCTTTGAAAGAAGATCGTCTTAACTCCGAAAGGATGAAAGGTCTAGTGACGGAGTTGGGTGAGAACACTCTAGGTGTTAAGACCCGATTTGGGCGAATGTGGATTCCTCGATACGGGAATCTACGTGGTAGAATTATGGACGAGGCCCATAAAACCCGATACTCCATTCACCCCGGTGCTACCAAAATGTACCACGATATGAAGAAAGACTATTGGTGGCCAGGTATGAAACGCGACGTAGTGGAGTACGTAAGTAAGTGCTTGACTTGCTTACAAGTGAAGGCGGAACACCAGAAGCCCTACGGGAAGATCCAACCGTTGGATATACCCGAGTGGAAGTGGGAACACATCACCATGGATTTCATCACGAAGTTACCACGTACCCCAAAAGGGTATGATGCCATATGGGTGATAGTTGACCGCTTGACAAAGAGTGCCCACTTCCTACCGATCCGCGAAACGTATTCATCTGAAAGATTGGCGGATCTGTTCATCAAAGAAATCGTAGCTCGTCATGGGGTGCCGGTGTCTATTGTATCTGATCGCGACACCCGGTTTACCTCCAAGTTTTGGAAGAGATTTCATGATGCGATGGGGACGAGACTACATATTAGCACGGCATATCATCCTCAGACAGACGGTCAGTCTGAGAGGACGATCCAAACACTCGAAGACATGCTTCGGGCGTGCGTGATCGACTTTGGAGGAAGTTGGGACAACCACTTGCCGTTAGCAGAATTCTCGTACAACAATAGTTATCACGCCAGCATTGGCATGCCACCTTACGAGATGCTATACGGTAGGAGGTGTAGGACGCCCGTATGTTGGGGAGACATTGGGCAGAAAGAACTGGGAGGTGTTGAGGTGATTGAAGCAACGACTGAGAAATTAGAAAAGATCAAGGCCTTCATGAAGGCGGCGAAAGATAGGCAAAAGTCGTATGCTGACAAGAGGCGGAGGCCGATAGAGTTCAAGGTTGGTGACCGAGTTATGTTGAAGGTCTCACCTTGGAAAGGAATCATTAGATTCAGGAAACGAGGTAAGCTAAGCCCGAGATACATAGGACCTTTCCGGATAGTCGCACGGGTAGGAGAGGTGGCCTATCGACTTGAATTGCCAGATGAGTTAAGTGGAATTCATCCTACATTCCATGTATCTTATCTAAGGAAGTGCTTAGCTGATGAAGATATGATTGTTCCACTGGAGGATATTGAAGTAGACGAACGGCTCAACTACGTGGAGCAACCAGTGGCAATCATTGATCGTAAAGAAAAGAGGTTGAGGAATAAAGTGGTTCCTCTTGTGCGTGTACAGTGGAAGCACAGGAAGGGATCCGAGTCTACGTGGGAGACTGAAGAAGAAATGAGACAACACTACCCACATCTATTTGAGGAGTAACAGGTTTCGGGGACGAAACCTATATAAGGGGGGTGGACTTGTAACACCCGTATTTTAACAAAGAATAAAAGAAAAAAGGAAGAAAAGAATAGAAAAGAAAAACAACTAAAAGGAGGGACTAAAAGTGTCAATTTGACAAACTTTATATTAATTCTTTGTACAAAAGGTGGTATGGCCACCCACGTTGCCTGCATTTCATTTCAATCGATATTTTTAGAGAGAGAAAGTAGCAGGAGCAGAAAACCATCGGAATTTTGAAGAAAGATCTGAGAAATTCGAGGTTTTTGGTAAGAATCCTCTAGTTTTTGAAGTTTTAGATAATTCTAGAACCGTATGTGTGCTTATAAGTGTGTCTTGTGTGTTCGGGTGATGTGGTGTGTGTGTTCTAGGTGTTAGAACAAGTTGAGAAGGTTCGGGTGCAGGGTGTAAATTCGAAGAAGACAACTAAGGTGAGTTCTAGACCCCTCTTTACTGGTTTTTAAATGTTTGGGGCTGGAAAATGCATGCAAAAATATATTTTTTATAAAATTTGGGTTTGATACCCGTATGATATGAATGTGTGTATGTTTATGTTTATGTTAGATCTATGCTTAGAATCATATGTATATGTTTTGAACTAGGCATTGTGATGTTTGGGACTTGAATTATGGATTAGACACATGAGCAGGTTGCAAATAAGTCTGAAATTTGACTTAGAACAAATAAGCAAAAGTTGGTAAGTCCACTAGTGGTCATACGACCAACAGGGTGGTCGTATGACCAGAATATTTTCTAAGTGTTGGGTCCAATAGGACTCATACGACCAGCTGGGTGGTCGTATGACCATGTTATGTTTCTGAGTGTTGGGACCACTAGTGCTCATACGACCAACAGTGGTCGTATGATCAGGATTTTCCTAAGTGTTAAAGCCCAATAGAACTCATACGACCAACAGTGGTCGTATGATCATGAGAATTTTTCTAAGTATGGGCTCATACGACCAACAGTGGTCGTATGATCCAAAAATGTCCCAAGTCCCGGGGTGGTACGACCAGCAGGGGTCATACGACCAAGAGTGTGGTCGTATGACCAGTGGATAATTCTAAGTGAAAAGTCCAGCAGGGCTCATACGGCTAATAGTGCTCATACGACCAGAGGGTTATACGCCCAACAGGGCTAAAACGACTAGAATACTTAGCATTTTTCAGGAATTTCCAGCAAAGTTCGAAGTTCGAGGTTTAACCAGGGTTGACTAGGGTTAATAAATAATGATGTCTCATGCATATAATGATGAGTATGATTAACCCTAATTGTTACTAATATTATTATTAGTGCATTATTGTCATCAATATTATTAAAATATTGTTAAGTACGGTATGATGAATGTATGATGATGAACGTATGATGATGAATGTATGATGATGTTTGAATGTAATAATATCCCTTTTCTTAATATTATTAATATTATGATTAGGAATATTATTAAGCGAATGAATAATATTATTAATAATATTATTTGTATTATTATTATTATTATGCTTAGTAATAATAATACTGTATGTTCTATGTGGAATGATCATGATCAATAATTATTATCATTAATAAAGTGGAAGATTAATGATAAAGAGGAATGGAACGTGAACGAATGAACGAAAGTCTTGCAAGCAAATGAATGGAGGTGCACACCCCTGGCAGGTGTTAGCTCAACTGTGATGCGGGTTCGCTACCCCGAAGGATGCACACAGGATCAATCCTTGAGATTGATATAGAGGTGAGTGACTTGGTGTCACAAAAGACTCACAGGAATGTAGGTCAATCTTCGTGATTGGCTTAGAGGTGAGTGACTTGGTGTCACAACAGACTCACAGGAATGTGGGTCAATCTTTGTGATTGGCTCAGAGGTGAGCGACTTGGTGTTGCAACAGACTCACAGTTTAATTAAAGAGGAATGGTAAAAGTACGAATTGAACGATGACGCAGATAATGAAAGTATTACCTATGTGTACGTACGATGTATGATCACTTGTGACAAATGAGGAATGGTTTTTGAACGAAAAGTAAAGTATTTTAACTATAAAACTAGAACTCACTCAGCAACGCTGACTTTTATGTATTTTCCAGTTGGCAGGTGACAGGTTGCTGAGGATGGCACACAGGGGTGGCTACTTGGCAGGAAGACTGACATCCATTTTGTTTTGACGATACTGTTGTTCTGTAATTCATTCAATCAAATATTTTGTGACTTAAAAACTAGAATGTATTGTTTAGCAACAGTTTTTATATTGAATGGATGTTTTTGTTAAACATAATTCCGCTGCTTAACTTATGATATGTATATTTTACGTTGTGAATGACCAACTGTGAGGTACCCGGGAACGGGGCCTTACAAATTATTAAAACAATACCTTTCAGGTCATCATATTTCCTTTTCTGTATATTGTGTCCTCGTGCATTCGGTCCCTTCATTTTTCCTATAGCAAAATACACTTATGAACAAACCTCTATTATACATATACGTCAAAACTGTGATAACATCTTACCTGACCCATTTCCTTTGGAAATTTCATTACAATCCTTTTTTCCTTTTTTGAGTTAATTGAACTTCAGAAACTGAATTCCGACTACTTGAACCTCTAACTTTGTGATCTCTACCAACACTCACTAATTTTGACTTTGAAATTTTCCGTCTTTTCTCCATATCTATTTGACAATATACTCTTTAATATAAACAAAAATCATCCGAATATATATTTAGATCATATTAGAAATACAACTTCACCTGTTTTATCTCCGTCGCTCTTTCCCTTTCTACTCGTAATCTCCTTATCTACTACAATATCTCCATCCATTCTTTTACCATAATTTTCTTTAGTTGCAGCCTCTTTCCGTGCATTTTAACATTTACATATACTTAGATCATTTTATAACATGTCACATTAACCAAAAAAGTTATTATGAAAGCTCATAAAAAATTATTACGCATTCTATAACCTAAGAAATATACTTACTAAAAAATTCTTCATACTGTTGGAAGCACCAGTCAGTAATGCTGTTGCGTTTTGTTTTTTTGGTCAGATCTAATTAAAACACTTGTGTCTGCAAAGTAAAACCTAATTATAATTAAACATATATCTGAAGAATATTTTCTATTATTCACCTTTATGCGTCTACATTGTTTACCTCTTTCATTTGTTATACTTTGTTCTGGATTGTCAATATCTATTGGATTTGTAGCATCGTTCGTAAACCGGCTAGAAGATGAGTTAAGTGCTACACGTTGACTTCTTCTTTCTGCACAGACATGAAACAAAATAAGCATAAACAAATCAATCAAATTTAACATTAGCTACATATGCACAACAAAATAACATAAACACATACTTGACGACATTCTTTGGAGCGCCTAGTTCCACTGAGTAAAATATCCTGAAACATTGAACACCTCAATTACATTCCCGCAATATATATCAACGCATATATGGTATTGATCATGTTCATCATTAACAGACATATTCAGTTATCACTACATGTTTGGTTTTAGATGTAACTACTTACAAGTGAAATGACCCAAACAAAGTTATATGATTGACTATGATTGAACAAAACATCTAACCTTCTTAACAACATATTTCCATATACGTAAATTTCTTCAATAAACAAAAAACACTTGGAAACCAACATTTTCCAAATCCACATTCACACGAGGATGTTCTTAATACATTCTAATAGAAACATACAGCTCATTGGGTCCCCCCCTAATACAAACATACAGTTCATACAGTTCATTGGGTCCCCCCTAATACCAAAAAGGATGTTCTTAATACATTCAGTGAGACAGATGATTGTTTTTTACATTGGGTCCCCTCTAATGCCAGCATTCTGCTTGAATATTGTTAACTACATCTAATGTATGTAACAGAAACATACAGTTCATGCTCGTTCTCATCAATACCAAAAATATTCTCAAACATAGTTCTTTTTTACTGTCTACATAACCCGTGCCTAATAATAGATATGTTCAGAAAGTTATATGGTTGTCTCTGTTTGAACAAAACATCTAACCTTTTTATCATCATATTTCCATATATGTAAATTTATTCAATGAACATAAAACATTATGAAAAAAACATTTTCCAAATCCACATTCACACAAGGATGTTCTTAATACATTCTAATAGAAACATACAGTTGATTGGGTCCCCTCTAATAGAAACATACAGTTCATACAGTTCATTGGGTCCCCTCTAATACCAAAAAGAATGTTCTTAATACATTCAGTGAGACAGATGATTGTTTTTTACATTGGTTCCCCTCTAATCCCAGCATTATGCTTGAATATGGTTAACTACATCTAATGGATCTAATAGAAACATACAGTTCATGCTCGTTCTCATCACTACCA
>CM044010.1:59103903-59146403 GCA_024085815.1 Flaveria linearis | reverse complement strand
AGCTAGTCCATTCCTATAACTACCTTAAATTATTTGAGTTTCTATACACAGTAGATTTATAGGGATGAAATGGTCATTTAGCTCAATTGAACAATTCATAATAACTAGGATGACACATCCTCGCGCGTTGCGCGAGAGCTATAAATCAAATACAAAAAGGTGGTAGTTTCAACTTTTGCTTCAGATTCGCGTTCTCGTTGTGACTGCAAACCTAACATGTTTGCCACTCCAATACATGGCTATGATGATCTCACAAAAAATATGTTGTTGTTCTGGCGTGGCGACCACGTGTAAATGGTTTGCAGCCTGTGACGATGACCGGGTCTGAGCCAAACCAATGTAGAAACAACATTTGAGAGCAACAGAGACACGGAAAGATGGTTAAATCAACAACTACCTGGTGTATTGTTAGGCTCAGAGTTCGCAAAGCAATGAGTCAACCATGGCTGCAGGGCGGGTTGCAAGAATAAGCAGTCGACCTCAATCTGTGACACCCAAAAGGCAATTTGTTGTTTCTTAACATACATACGGGTTCGGTGGGTGTGATCCATTTACTTCTCGTTACCATGTCTGTATTTAAGAAAATGTAGCTATATAGAAACATAAATGCTGCAAATTCAACATAATTTGCAGAACATCTAATGGGTAAGTCAAACCTTTATCTTGACTAAAACAGACCATCCGAAGAAAGCCTGTAATTCAAGACTCTTAAATATATGATTCAGCTTTGGTGTAATATTATGATAATAAAAATTCATTCTTCATCTACAAAGCAACTTGGGCGTAGGTCGTTTAACATCTCAAACATTTTGGAAAATTCTGGCACTCTCAGTTTATTCAAAACTATAAATACTAAGAAAAAAACACTTATGTTGTTCCGGGATACAAACCCAATCATTTTGTTTTTACAAAGTGGAAACACCAAATAAGACCCAAACCTAATGTCAACAAAATACTAAAATATGTCACCATGGCCAAAACATAGCAAAATGTCACCGGCATCATCAGATTTTCTTAGAATCGTAAACTTTGGAAGTCATTTTCCTTAAAAAATAATCATTGAATGTTCTAACATATATTTTTATGTTGTTGCCTCAAGGGCTCCATTAATACCTCCTTGCTTTTTGTACTATGTACAAAAGGGCAAACAACTTGATCTTGTAGAAAGCTTATCATTCGGTTATCAAATCTAACAATAAATCAAGAAGTCAATAAAAATCAACACATAAACTACATGTAAATACATATGTTATTTCTTTTATGCCAATATCCTCATTTCACCCTTTAATCCATATAACAAATTCTAAAACAAATTAAAATAACTAACAATACCTTGATATCGAGGCTTAGAGGCTGCCCAGAGCGAAAAAACATAAAAAAACTTTCTCGATGACAATTCTCAAGCTCTAGATCTTGATCATCACCACCACCGACATCAACTGTCACCATTGTTGTTGTTATACTATAGTTTGTGCAACCAACATCATCGGCAACAACCCTATGATGATACAAATTTAAATCATTTTGCCGAATAGCCACGTCGACCAAGAAAATGCTACAACAGTTGAATATTAAACGTTAACATCGAACTAACCTAGAATCTTGAAGATCCACACCATAAGCGCATGAAAGAAGAGACCGAACAATCTTAGGCTTTATCAGAGTCTTCGGAATATGGTCGGAACCCTAGCGCCCAACGTTGGAGACGCTGGAAATTGGGGCTAGGCCTTCTAAACACCACCATCTTCACCGTCACTGCCATATAGGCTTTTATCACTGATCTTGACTGTCTCATTTGGTTGTTGTTGAAGCTCGCTAGAATACGGAGATGTCACAGAGCGGTGAGTCCTCCGGTGAGGGGTGGAGGAGGGAGGAGCGTGGGTGTTTTCCGGCGAGCTTGTTGGCGTGGTGGACGCGGTGGTCGCACGCGTGGTGTGATCGTAGAGATGGCCAAGTGGGTGTTGGTGGCAGGAGGTGGTGGGTGGGATAGAGATGGAAGAGGAGTGGTGATGCTGGGCAGATGAAGGGGCAGATGAATCAAGCAAAGCTATCCAAATGCTACTGTTAAACTGTTCATGAGCAATTGCTTTTTTCATATTATAGAATTTCGACTATCTTCATTGCATCCTATAATTCATTCTACTTATAAAGGTATAGTCTAAAGCATCAGTCTTAATTTTGTTAAAGTCTATAGGTAGTTGATACTAAACTTCTATTCATACTAATGTAAGCTTTGGATTCAAATAAATATACATGAACCGAACTTTATTTCTTTTGTGTAGTCACAAATGTCTAAGACATATTACATTTGACATAAGCACTCATGTGCCTCTATAGATCCCATGCTATTAAAACTTTAAGGGTTGCACTTCATGTGAGATTTATAATGTAACAACTCTGATAAAATAATAATGAATAATAATAATAACAATGATAATAATATAGAAACAATAGATTTTATTTTCACTCGTATTCTTTTTTTAAAAACTATTAAGTTATTGTTCACGTGTCAATATTTTGGTGTTTAATTGATCTAAATGCTTGATTTTACATCATGATTACGATGAAATAGGTTTAAGTTGTTTGTATTTTGAACTATACGTGTTTGGAGCTAATGAAGACTTATTTTGGATGAAAAGAAGCAAAATTAAGAATTGCAAGGACTCAAGATGTAAATATTAAAAGTTACAAGAAAATGCACAAATTGAGGTGTACCGACGTATAATACACCAGGTATGGGCATATTATAGTTGGGCGGCATATCATTAGGCGTATTTGAAGAAAAAAACAGAAACTTGGGCGTCGAAAGCGGACATGGGCGTATGATACGCCCAGGTCGGCGTATCATACGTCGGTGGTTGAACAAGTTTCTGAAATTCATGGATTTTCAAGTTTATTTAATCTACATTATACCCAAATCGAAAAAATTCTTCCCCACACGAATTCTAGCAAATTGCAGGAGATTTTAGGTGCTTTCAAGCTTCCTAACATCCTCCATACCATCATTAATCATCATTGGAATAAGGATTGAAGATTTAAGGAAGGTCATGTGTGGCTAGGTTCTCTTGATTACTTTTGAGAGTACAATTCTTGTTAGGTGAGATGATTGGTATGCTTGATTAGGTTTTTGTATTGAACATTGATCTATTGAATGAAACATTATGTTTTAGTTGATTTAAATGATTTTCTTATAAATTAAGTTGTTTGCTTGATTATCAGTTTTCGGTTTTCTTGCATCGTGAGTTCATTAAGAAATGTAGAAAATTTGATATAGGTAAATTGGTAACATTATGAGCGAACAAATCTTAAAAGATTGCTCCGTTGTTGTCACTTTAATCAAAAGTTATCGTCTTCAAGTTACGTTCTTACAAACCCTAATTTAAAAGTACCAATTGTTGATCTTGTAGAATTGGAAACCAGGAACTAATTGTTTTTCATCCATTATGCATGTTACTGATAGGGAAATTTTGATTCCTTGTCTGTGAAGAGGGTTTACTTCCTCTAGGACCTCGATTCTTCTTCATCTTCACGGGTGCGGTTATTTCTTGTTCTTCATGTTCTTTAACTTCCCTTGTAGGAGTTCTTGACCATCTACACCCATCATCATCTCCCACCATTCTTCACTGCCGCTGCCTCCACCACTGCCGCTTCCACCACTGCCGCTGCCTCCACCACCGCCGGCTCACACCACCACCGCCGGCCCACACCACCACCGCCGGCCCACACCACCACCTCCGGCTCACACCACCACCTCCGTCTCACACCACCACTGTGCACCGTCAGATCTAGATCTACAAACCATCATCACCACCACCATTGTCATACACCTGTAGATCTAGATCTACAAACCATCATCACCACCATCGTTCTTCACCACCGCCACCACAGCCAGCACACACCACCCCTACAACCAGTAGTGCTACATAGTCATCGGGACCTATAAGGTAAAAAAAGCTTTTGGATAAAATTTGTTATGATATTGTTCATGTTCTTGTTCTATGATGCTTGATTAGTAGTCAGATCTGTTGGTTCTACATGTTTTTGTAAGATGGTTTTTGGTGTGTGTGTTTTTAGGGTTTAGGGGTTGTATGACTTAAATCTGATTTTAGGTTTTGTAAGGAATTGGGGTTAATCGAGGTTGTTCTATTCACATCGAACCCCTGAACTTGCTTGTGAGTGTGTCCTTTACTTACTAGGTGCTTTCGTGCTTTTTATACATATTGTGTGACCTGTGCATTCATAGACGGTAGGAAGCATGACAGTTCCTTGAGATTTTGTCCGGGGACGAGGGGTGCAGGGAAGGGGAAAGGGAACATAGTTTACGCGTGGCTTCTTGGAATGTTGGAACACTAAGTGGTAAATTGCTTGAGGTAGTAGATGGGTGAGGAGAATACGTAGGGTATAGATAGCGTGCCTTCATAGGTGGAAGGGATATAAAGCTAAAGAAAGACATGGGTACAAGTTACTATATTCGGGGTCGGATGGAACTAAGAATGGCTTAGGTTTTTTAGTGGATATTAACTTGCACAAGAATACAATAGAGGTAATAAGGTACAATGATAGGATTATGGTGTTAAGGTTAGTCTTAGGAGAGGAAGTAATGACGGTCGTTAGCGCGTATGCACCATAAGTAGGACTAGGTGAGTAGGAGAAGAGAGCCTTTTGGGATTTGCTAGATGTAACAGTTAGGGGTATACCTAGGGAGGAGAAAAATTTTATAGGAAGAGATTTTAATGGTCATATAGGTAAGGATAGCGATGGTTTACAGTTGGTCCACGGGGGTTTTGGTTTGGGCGATAGAAATGAACCTGGTAAGGATCTCTTAGACTTCACGGTAGCACATGACCTAGGTATTATAAGTTTGTTCTTTAAGAAAAGGGAGTCACATTTAATTACTTTTAGCAGCGGGGGACGTAACACGCCGATAGACTATCTGTTGATGAGACGAGTGGATCGACGATGTTGGAAGGATTGCAAGGTTATACCTGGAGAGACAGTATTGACTCAACATAGGTTATTAGTGGCTGATATAGCTATAAGATCAAAGATGACAAAGAGATATAGGGAAAAGATGACACCTAAGATTCAATGGGGAAGCTTAAAGGGCAACAACATTACGGTCTTCAGAGAAAAGGTGATATCGGTGACATCAACTAACGTGAGCAGGGACACAAACCGGATGTGGGATGATATGGCGAGCACCATCACTCGTATGGCAAAGGACACACTTGGGGTATCAACAAGAAACAAAGGAGGGCATAAAGAGTCTTAGTGGTGGAGTTAACATGTGCAAAACAAAACGACAGATTAGAAAATTAGTTTTAAGGAGCTTTTAAGGTGCACCGACGAGGAGGAAATAATGATACTTATGGAAAAATACAAACAAGCCAAGAGAGACACGAAGAAGGCACTGGCGGAGGCGAAGAACTCAGCTTATAGACAAATGTATACGCGTTTGGAAACGAAGGAGGGGGAGTATGACATGTTCAAGATAGCCAAAGCTCGAGAGCATAGGAAGCGACATCTAGGGATCGTTAAGTGTATAAAAGGTGAGGATGGATGCGTTTTGGTCAATGAAAAGGACATAAAATTAAGATGGTAGATTTACATCCATAAGCTTTTCAATAGTAGGAGGCCTCACCCAGAAGGCAACGAAGACCACTGCACTCCCCGATGGCAAGAATGGAATAATTGTTACTATCGACGTATCACGAAAGCCGAGATAAGGACGAAACTTAGGAGGATGGGAAGGGCTAAGGTGACGGGCATGGATAATATACCGATTGAAGTGTGGTGTTGTTTAGGATAAGAAAGAGTTTAATGGATAACTACCTTGTTCAACCTTATTCTCAAATCTAGTAAAAATGCTTGACCAGTGGAGGTATAGTGTCATAATCCCTCTATATAAAAACAAAGGTGATGCCCAATATTATGGAAATTATAGAGTGATTAAGTTATTAGGACATACTATGAAATTATGGAAGAGGGTAATAGAGACTAGACTCAAAAAAGAGACTCAAGTGTTGGTATTAGTTTGGTTTCATGCCAAGGCGTTCAACTACGGAAGCAATACACATCTTGAGGAGGTCAATAGAAAAATACAGGGAGAAGAAAAAGGATTTGCATATGGTGTTCATTGATTTAGAAATGGCATATGATAGTGTGAATCATAGACTAATTTAGGATAGTTTACAGGGTAGAGGGGTCCCTAGGAAATATATAGACATAATAAAAGATATGTATGATAGGACTCAAACCACAGTTCGTTCACCTATGGGTGATACCGATTCCTTCTCTATGGAAGTTGGCATTCACCAAGGGTCGGCGTTGAGTCCGTTCTTGTTTGTTGTAGCACTGGATGAGTTGTCAAAGTCGATGCAAGAGACAATTTTGAGATGCATGCTTTTTGAGGATGATATTGTGTTACTTGATGAAAATAAACAAAGCCTAAATATGCGGTTAGAAGAGTGGCGAGTGACTTTAGATGGTAAAGGTCTAAGGATTAGTCAATCTAAGACTAAGTACCTTTATGGCGGCTTTAGTGGAGCAGATGTTGATGATGACACCAAAGACAAAATCGAAAGCCAGGAGGTACCACATTCAAATATGTTAAGTATTTAGGATCATATGTACAGAGTGATGGGGAAATAGATAGGGACATTACATATCATATACAGGCAGGTTGGTGTAGGTGGAAGGAGACCTCTGGGGTACTGTGTGACAGTAATTTCCCAACTAGGTTAAAAGGAAAATTCTATAAAGTTGCAATCCGTCCGGCTATGCTTTATGGAACAGAGTGTTGGGCTAGCAAGAAGGCACAAGTACATCAACTGGAGGTAGCAGAAATAAGGATGCTAAGGTGGATGTGTGGGCACAAAAGGTTAGACAGGATAAGAAACAGAGCTTTTAGGGAGAGGTTAGGAGTAGCTAGTGTAGTGGATAAGATAAGGGAAGGTAGATTAAGATAGTTTGGGCATGTTAAGAGGAGACTGGGGTCATCACTAGTTAGAGCTGTAGAGACACTCGCGGTTGAGGGGAGGAGGAGTAGAGGCAGGCCCAAACTTTACTTGGGAAGAAATGATTAGACATGATTTCACAGATTTGCACCTCTTTGAGGACATGATCTAGGATAGGGGTATGTGGAGATGTAGGATTAAGGTTAAAGATGCCTAGGAGGTTCAAGTGTCTAATAGGTTTCTTAATAGTATCCTAGAGCTTATATTTAAACAACCCATGTAATAGCCTTTTCCAGGTTATAGGGGGTATTGCCACTAAATATTTTGTTACTATTATTATCATTATTATTATTATTATTTAAAAGGTAATATCATTATTGTTATCATTATGATTAGTGTTATTATATTAGTATTATTTATTTATTTATTTATTTACTATTATTATTATTATTATTATTATTTATTTTTAATTTAGTTATTTTTATGCCTAAAATATACTGACGGCTTTGGTTCTTAGTGTTCTTAGTGTGCTACTAGATTGCGTTTTACCTTTGTGTGTTCCTTGCAGGTTATTGGATATGGCGGCTCATGGTATGCTCTGGCTTGATACGGAGGGGATCCTTGCAGGTTAATGGTTTGATTATGATTATGGTTTTTAAGAGTCGGGGGTCTCGTTGGAAGCAGCATACCTATCTTGAGATAGGTACGGTTTGCCTACATTCCACCTTCCCCAAACCCTACCAATAGTTGTCATTATAGGTGGGATTTACTGGGTATGTTTGTTATTGTTGTTGTTGTTGTTTTAAAGTTCTTTGCTTTATGGATGTTTATTCATTAATTCAGCTAAAGTTCCATTAATTAAATATAAAGTTCGTATCTTTAAGTTAATCGAGTCGTATTTGTTAAACACTTTTCACATATCCCCTATGGAGATGACCTTACTTACCCTTACTCAGTAAAGGTTTCTATGACCGATATATTAACTTGTTTTTGATCGAATCTCGACAACCAGATCAAAATGGCACCGTTGCTAAGGAATTAGTGCGCTTAGTGTTTAGTTGTTTTTACTTGCTTTCTTAAAAATTTATAAAAAACCCAAAAATTTTCTATTTTTCAGTTTTTCTTTGTAATTGTTTTCTTGTTCAGTATTACGCGGGGTATTTTGTGTTTTCTTTTCTACAGGTAACCATTACATTAATGCATACAAGATGTTCAGGAAGGACGTCACCATTGCAATTTGATCTAGAAATTGAGAAGACTTTTAGAGAGAATCGTGTGTTACAAAAAAACATCAACTATAAGAAATTCTCAAATCTATGGTCAAACAGTATTTCTCAAATCCATGTGCAACCTCGACCTCAGGGGCTGGTCCCAGTAAATTAAGGTGTACAAAACCAACCTCCTCCTATGAACTTCCAACTGATGCTAGATTTCTGGGTTCGTAATCCAAGTTTTCAGCATGATGTGGAAGGGAGTCATCATAACAATGAGGACCGGTTTTCAGTCAAAGGAAGTCATCACAATAATTCTGTGAAAATGGATTGAAGATCAAGTCGACATGGACGGACCATACCAACATGACTTTGAGGATTATAGTGACCAACCGGGTTATCCAAATCATCAAACAAATCGGGATCAGGGTGGCTATGCTCAACCACACATTCGCAACAACATGGGAGGTCAACCATTTAATGGCATACCTGCCAATTTGGGAGCACAACATTATGTACCAACACATGGTGTGGATAGTCATTTACGTCCCGCTGTTGTTATCAATTCATCTCCTATAGTTTCACCAACACAAAGGTGGGCAAGCTTTTGAAGTCTGACCATAATGTTCGGGAATTCTCCTTCACTTTGTTAGGCCCCGTTCCCGGGAAACTTACATTTGGTCATTCATCGCACAAAATATTTAAAACATAATATTTACAGCGGAATTTAAACTTTTCATTCATATCAAAAATTGTGTCAAATATTCTTATCGTTATATTTACATCTTAGAAATTTATATTAACACGATAATGTTCACAAAATGTGGATGCCAGTCTTGAATTCATTCCCAGTAGCTTATGCATCCATGCTGCAACTCCTCAGCATCAAGCTTTACCTGCCAACTATTATGCATATAAAATTCAGCGATGCTGAGTGAGTTCTAGTTTTATAAGTAAAATAATTTACTTTTGTATAAACATATCCTTTATGTTCGTACATGATCATACATCATACATACACCTTGATAATTATTGTTTATTATCTTTTCATCTCGTTTGTTATCGTTTGTCGTCATTTGTTTGTACGTTCATTCGTTATCATATTTCACTTTCTTACGGACCCTGCCTTATGCTTACCCTCCAACATTGTGCATGAAGCTGGTACTTTATTAAGGTTTGTAAGCAAACCCAAAAACATTATGCACGAAGCATATACATTGTACACGAAGCATAAACATTGGGCACGAAGCAGTTACATTGTGCACGAAGCAGTTACATTGTGCACGAAGCAGTTACATTGTGCACGAAGCAAATATGTAGGCATGAAGCCGTTTCATTAGACACGAAGCCAAACATTATGCATGACGCGGGTTATAGTACCGGGGTATCGACAAGGATCCCATCGTTCATTACTTCTGTTACTCATCATCGTTGTCTTTCACTTTTGTTACATCATACTTTACTTATTCATTCGTATGTGTTAAGTAAAGTTACATCGTGATTTATATAGTTCTGAAAACTATTACATTATGGAAAGATAACATATCACAAACATCACGTCAGGTCATTCGAAAACATTACATACATCAATTTCATTTTCTCGCACGAACACTTGACATTTTGCTCGAGAATAATGCATCATTCAAACCTGCACCTTTAAACATCAAATTGCGTGAAAACTTAACCTCTCGTGTGATAACAATGCATCATTCAAAACCGGAATTTTTAAATATCACCATCTCACGTGAAAACAACATGTCATGCAAGAACTTTTTGTCACGCGACAACATCCTCTCGCGCGAGAACTATACTTCTCGCGCGAGAACTATACTTCTCGCGCGAGAACTATACTTCTCGCGTGAGAACCTTTCTTTCACGCGAAACCTGCAGATTCAAATTTCCTAACATACAACCTTAACTACTCACGCGAAAACTACGTGTTTCCCGCCCAATTCTCTAACTTTTCGCATCTAAGGCTGCCTAAAGTGCCTAACGTCATATTCATCATCATTCTAGGCATATACAAGCATTTACAAATGTTATAGTATGCATAATTGCCCCAAAACATGAAAACTTACGTAAAAAGGGGACTAGAAACTCACCTCGTGAAGTTTTAGCTCAAACACGACCTTCCAGGAGCCTTTAATGAACGAAAACTACATGACCACGTGTTATATTCGTCAATACTCGTTCCTTTGTACATAAAATGAGTTACTACACAAGTTACACACCTTAACACTTCATTTCTTCACTTTCTCTCTCTAAACCGTCGTTTTCTCTCTCTAGCAGCAGCACTTTTCGCTTAAATGAGTGCCAAACATGGTGTTTGTAGCTATTTATACCCCAGCTCAACTTTTTGCAGACATCTCGTGTGAAAAGTTTCTTTCGTGCGAGAACACCCTTTTCGCGAGAGAACTCCCCTTTTCGCGTGAAAAGTTCTTCTGTCTTTCTTTTCTCCAAAATTTCCGGTCGTTACAAGTCCAAACCCCTTATTTAGGTTTTGTCCTCGAAACGTGTCATTCATCGAACAGATAAGAGTAATGCTGCCTCATCTCTTCCTCGGTTTTCCAAGTGGACTCTGACCCCTTCCTGTGCTTCCACTGTACTCGCATAAGTGGAACCACTTTATTTCTCAACCTCTTCTCCTTCTTGTCAATGATGGCCACGGGTTGCTCTACATAATTGAGCCGTTCATCGACCTCAATACCCCTAAGTGGCATGATCATATCCTTGTCGGCCAAGCACTTCCTCAAATGAGATACGTGGAACGTTGGCTGAATTCCACTTAACTCATCGGGTAGCTTCCATTGATAGGTTACCTCCGCTACTCGGGCAACGAACCGGAATTGCCCAATATACCTCAGGCTCAACTTCCTTTACTTCTTAAATCAAATGATCCCTTTCCAAGGCAAGACCTTCAACATAACTCTATCACCTATCTTGTGTAAGGACCCGTTTTCGGGCACCTCACAGTTGGTCATTCATAGCACTAAACATACATAATAGTATACATTTCATAAAACATTGCAGCAAAATTACATTAACAAAAGCCCATTCATTTCATTAATAATAACATGTGTGAACGGATGCCAGTCTTGCCCCGCCGAGTAGCCTCCCCGTGTGCCATCCTCAACAACATTACTTGCCAACTGAAAATGCATAAAAGTCAGCGTTGCTGAGTGAGTTATAGTTTTATACGTATTAACATACCTTGTGTGTTTCACATACGAAATATACCTTTATATAAAATACTTTACCTTCATATACAAACACACATCATACGTACATTCAAACAACATTCATTGTTTATTTGTTTCTTTCATACTTTATTTACTATCTTTTATCATCGTACACATACTTTCTTTCCATTCTTTTTATTAACGTTTGCTTTTGTATACATGCTTTCATTCCATGCTTTTCATTATCTTTATTTTCCTTCACATTCTTTCTTTTCATACTTTTCATCATTCTTTACTATCTATTTATACTTTTCATCGTTCTTTACTCTCATACGGATAGATGTACAATACCCTAAACATTATGCACGAAGCTAATGCGGGGCCTGTGGTCTACAATTAGACCACGAATATTGTGCACGAAGCTGACCCAATCACCTAGGGCATGTCATTTCTCCCTTTCATCGGACCAATGTGCAATACCCCGAACATTATGCACAAAGCTGATGCTGGGCCTGTGGTCTACAATTAGACCATAAACATTATGCACGAAGCTGACCCAGTCACCTAGGGCATGCCACAAGGGTCCCGTCAGTCTCAATGATTGACCCTGCATGCATCCTTCGGGTTATTTAAACCGCACACAGTTGAGCTAACGACAACATGGTCGTGCACCTCCTTTCTATTTGCTTGCAAGCCATTCTTTCTTTCATTACGTTTCACTTTTCATCTTTGTTATCTTTCACTTTGTTACGTTATACTTTATGTTCATCATACATTTGTCATACTACGTAAAGTCATAACATAATACTTAACGTATATTATATTATAATATACATATACGTTTTGAAAACCAATAAAAGATAACACATCATACATACATGCATATCATACATTTGTCATATCATTATACATATTCTATACATAGACCATCACATACTCATGCTTAAAATAGGCCAAAACGGTCCATAGGTCAAATTAGGGACAAACCCTAAATTTCTGGTTTTCCTAAAAATTCAGGAAATTTCCTAAGTCTTTGTTAGCCTAGAATAATCACACTTAAATCAAATCATGAAGATTATGGATCAAAATATAATAAACACAATAACATTCCCTTTGATCTTCAATAGATTGCAAATGATATGTTTACAAGTAAATCCCTCAATCAATTGGTCATGCAACCATAAACAAAACCTAATTGCAATTAACCTATTTATAGTCTAGACTAATATTCACTAATTGCACTTAGCTCCCTAGACTTAGGCTAATAAATGGAAATTACATATAAAACATAAAAATGACTAAAACAAGATAAAATATATTTTGTTCGCACAATATATTTATTACAATAAAACTCCTAGTCATCTAAATCTTCAACGTCTTGTCTTGGTTCTTCATCTCGAACGTGTCGGGTTTGACTTTTGCATTGACTTTGATTGTGATGTTGACTTTTGTTGACTTTGACTGTGTTGATAATATAGACTATCTTGTACAGCTCCAACAATACTCCCCCTTAGTCTATCATTATTAATGTCTTCAAACAAAATCAGCACCGACAAGTCAACAGTAGAAAGATCTTCAAATTGAAGCTTTCTGCATCTGATGAGAAAGATTATTCATCTCATAAGCTCCCCTATTTATGTGCCCCCTTTTTCAGTACATCCTTTGTGAAGATATTGGAACAGCTTTCCCAAATCTCTAATCTCGAGTGCTTCAGAAGATGCAGGAGGAGGATTCCTAGCTCGGTATCTTATGCAAACTTGATGAACAGGTTCTTTGATCAGGTAAACTTCTCAACTGATGATCAGCCATCACTTACAGCAAAAATCTGAAACACATTCACAAACACAATTTCGACATTTCTTATTAGATCATTTTATTTTAACAAAATAAGCCCGTATTTATCTATGTTTGAAAACAAGCAAACCCGTGTTCGTTTGTGCACAATTTCGGTGAAATGCATGAAAAATGATAAAATTGTAACAGCATAATATGGAAGACCTAAATGAATATTGAAATGAAAATTTATTATAATTTTTTTAAAATTTATTTTATGTATATATATATTTTTTTATTTGTATATTATTTTTTTAAATTAGCGAGAAATGAATCGATCATGAGATCACATCCTCAAGATATACTTTAGCACAAAGATGAATTTAATCATCGACAAGCAATAAGATCACACTGATAACTGAATCTAATCACAGACTTTAAATAATTTTGAAATTCTTGAACAGATCAATAATGATTGTTGATATGTTTGTCCACTTAAACCCATGCTCTATCTTTTTCAACAAGCAGCAAATGATTCGTTAAGGTTTGATTAAATACTTTAGAATGCTAGGACCCCACCATCATTTTGCAAAAACCCTCAACAAACCTCAGGATTTCTTGAATTTTATTACGATCTTTACGGAGCAAGGCTTGTGCATTAGTGTGCTAGAGATTATCATCAGAATATTGCATTCTGTGATGAATTCATCGTTAGATGATTTAATATAACTTAGACCAAAATGGTGAGAGCTCCAGGTCTATACTCACGTATAACAAAGGAGATGACCATTTAATCATGTGCCGATGAGAGCTCCAGGTCAGTACTTCCATACAGCAAAGGAGATCATCACTCTAGGTTAGTATTTCCGTACAACAGAGGAGATTAGCACAAACACAAGACACATAAATACACCAAACATGGCTCAAAGATATAGCTTATATGATTTGTATCATGGTGGGTGAAAGATCATTTCTTAATCCAATTTTTCGGGACTCAGTTTTCATTCCCGCCAAAATGATTGCGTAAATCCAGACATCCTTAAGCAGATATTTTAATTTAAATCATCATGCTGTTGTTTACTTTATTCTTCAGGCTGAGCCTACCAAGCATATCCTAGACGAATCTGTTTTTTTTCTTTTACTTGCAATTAAAAATAAGATGTGAATCAAATAACAACATCAGTTACTATCATTTCTCATTTTATACACGCAAGTCATGTAAAAACAAGCATCTCAAGAAGATATACAATCATTTCCCAGTCATCTCGAATCAAGTTCCCAGTTTCCTTTTCATCATTTTTTTATTTAATTTTGATATACTCTCCCCCTAAATTTTTATTTTTCCAAACCTGATTTTGTGTGTTTTTCTATTATTTTTTATTATTTTTTTTAATTTTTTTATTTTTTAAATTATTTTTTTAAAAAACTGTAGAAAAATAGAAATTTACCAAAGAAGGTCTTTCAAACTACACTGATATAAAGATAAGAAATGAATGATCAAAAAATATGCAGTGATTGTGAAATGAGAACTGTGATTGTGCAGAAAAAAATCTAGATTGTGGATAAAATACTATGACCTTAACCTGTTTGTTCCTCCTTAAATTTGAATTAGGAACAATCTCTGTTAGTAAACCGGATTACTAACAGTCCTCCTGAATTATTCCTGCACTCATTAACAAATTAGTTAGAAAGAGAAACCCCGGCCATCGTAATCCTAGGAGTTCCTTTTTCATCAATATAAGAAACCTGCTTCGGCACACAACCGTTTAAACAATCGAGGATTACTGTATCCTTCTTTTTAATTTGCCAAATTTGTTTCAGTTCAGTTAATTTAGATTTGAATAAATTAAATTTGGAAATCATTTTCTGTTTAAGACCGGAAGGAAAAGAATTTGGTTTTGAACCTTTGGTCATTTTCATCTTTGAATCATGTTAAACCGGCTTCACATGAAAAGGTTTGGATAGAATGTTCATCATCCAACCATTCAAAGATGTGTGCTTTTTGCCTTCTTGATCCAGAGAAGCAACCCGTATTGTCTTTATCGTCTGGAACTTGCTTTTGAACCTGAGGGCACTTCTTTAGCACGTGACCTTCTTATTGACAACCTTGAAGCTTTGTCTTTTGGATATAAGAAAAGTGAACCTTTTGAGGCTTTGTTGATGTGGATTTCAAACTGGGCTGTGATTTGAAGTGTGATGTATGAGGAGATGAATCTGAGCACTCTCCCCAGAACCCTTTTGTATGACTGGTGACTTGGCACACTTTGAGGTAATTGTGACAAGCTTGATGGATAGCAGATGAAGATGGTGAGTGCTTCTGCTGAGTTTTGGAGGAACTACTAATTTGTTTAGCAGTTGGGGATGAGATCTGGATAGGTCTTGATTCAGCTTTTAGAGGCTTTTGAGACTAGACAAATTCAGGAGATATCTTGATCTGTGAGGAACCAACATGCTCCTTTGTGTTTGATTCATCATCTGAGCTTATCATGTCTCGTATACATAGATCTTTCTCCAACAGAATCTTGATTGAAACCTCCTTTTGTGTCGGCTTCGGTTATAGGATTCTCATTGCCTAAAGATTCGACAACTGTTCCTTCTTTAACAAACCCGACAGGAACAAACAAAGGAATGTTACCTGTTTTGAATTTGTTGAAGAAACTAATAATGGTTTTGGAACACCAGAGGTGGAATCGTCATTAATCTTCTTATCAGATCTCTACCTGAGGAATCCCAAACCTATCAGAGAATTCTGCACATCTCTAACCTCTTGAAAATTAACACTGCTTAAACCTGCATTTAAACTATTAGTGTCTACAGCTTTAATCAAATCATTAGATGGATGAGGTTGAGGCATAGGAGAGTAACAATGGGTGCTAGGAGGAGGATAGATGTATGGATTTTCACCACAATCCACTCCCGTTTTAATCCTAGCTCCCCTTTGTTTACACATTAGCTCTTCCTGTTTCATTCCAGATATGGTCCATCTATCAATCTTTGTTTTAAGTTTGCTTGTTTCAAATTTAGCCAAGGTGACTCTTTCGTTAAAAAGATTAATTTCAACATTTCTTTCAAGAAGAGTACGTTTTAAATGATCATTTTCTTTCAAAGCTTCATTTAATTTTATGAAATACTTGGCTTCATTCTTTTTAATTTCCACGTTTATGGTGGTTAATTTTTTTTGGTTATCAAAAAGTAAGCTATTATCTTTATACACACCACATAAATGAATTTACAAGCAGAAGAACACATATCCTGAACTGTCTCGTATGGTAGATCCAGGATGACTCTTTTAGCAGCAAGAGCCTTCTCGCAGTTGCAAACTCTGGTATTTCGCTTCCATTCCTCTTCCTTCTCAGCATCACAAACTTCTTCATTCAACTCAGCTCTACCTTTACCCATTGATATCTGCTTAAGCTCCCCTTGCATCTCTTCAATTCCAGGTTTCGATAAACCATCATAATTGGTGCCAGAATCTGATCTCTCTTCTGGTTTTTTCTATGGAGTTTGAAGTGATCTTTGGAGTTAGATATGTCGCTTCATTGTACTCATGACGTTTGATATCCAACTCAATTTCTTTTAGTTTGTTGATCACCTCCATCAGTTTATAATCCGAAAGCCTCTATCTCGTTTAATCGACTTGCTGTGTGAGCTCCATTCTGATGGGAGGGAATCAAGCAATCTCAGAACTTGTTCAAGATTTCCCAATTGGGCATCAAACTTCTTCAGATTGCTTGCCACCAACAGAAAACGATCAACAAAATCAGACATCCTTTCATTCTTTAAAGCTGCAAAATTATCAAACCGACATTGTGCAATTGTGAGATTATCAGATTCGAAGAATGTAAATAGTTCTGCAAAAGCAATTTTATTAAATTTTTTTATTTTTAATGTGTTAAAAATTTTGAAAAATTAAACGCCCCAAAAATATTTTTACCAAAAATTATAAAATAGTTCTCCCCCGGGAAAAATATTTTTTTAAATGTCACTCTATACAATCTTAGTAACTTGAGATTTCTTTATCGGGATGAAATCAATTAATTCCAACTAGTCAATTTTCTTAGAATTTTTATTAGCCCACACCTCTTGTTTCAAGATTTAGCCCACAAAAAGAAACCCAATTAACAATTGAATTATTATTTGGTAGCCCACTTTCTTTGAAAACCCATTAACCTATGAACACAGACACATCCACTCATCTGCGTTTTCAATCTGAACACTCTCTTATAAATGAAACCCTAGATCTAAACACAATACCACTGCCTCCACATGCGCGCTCTCTCTCTCTCTCTCTCTCTCTCTCTGTCTTCAAACACACATACGACAACAATAACTCTTTCTTTCTCTATTTTCTTTAATTTTGAATTTTGGTGGAGATGGTGAAGATGTGGTGGTAAACGGTGGTAGATCTATGGTGGTGAATAGAGGCGGCTAAGGTGATCCATTCTTGAGGACGAGGGAACCTGGACCTGTTATCTCTTTTATCATTTTGAATTTTGAATTTTGGTTGTTGAATTTTGGGGAGAAGTTGTCACGAGATGCGGGTTGGTCGGGAAGGGTTCGCGAGGGGTTGGTTTCTTCTGCTACCTTTCTTTTCTTTTTTGTTTGAATTTGACGGTGGTTGGTGATTTGTGGTGCAGTGGCAGCGGTGGGATTTGGGTCCGGTCGAGGGAGGGCTTTGGAAGGTCAGAGGAGGGTGGTGGTTCCGCGGAGTTAGGGGTGGTTGTGGTGAGTGGGAGTTGTGGTCGTAGGTGGTTAGAGCAGCGGCGGGTAGGTGCTGACGTGGTTAGGTTTGGTGGTGGGGTGTAGGTTTGTGGTGGTTATGAGCAGCTGCTGGTGGGTTGTTGTTGGTTGTGGTCGTAGCGGTGGTGGATATGGGGTTTCGGTCGAGGGAGAAGCTGGTGAAGGTGAGGTTGGCAGGTGAGCGCGGACTGCGAGTGGAGGTGAGGCGAAGATGGTTGTGGCTGTGGGTGAATGTGGTGTTCTCGTCTTGATATGTGGTGGAGATGGTTGTGGTTGTGGCTAGGGTTTGTTTTTGATGGTAGTGATGATAATTTTGCTGGTTTAATAATTTCACAGCTTGAATATATATATATATATATATATATATATATATATTTACTTTCACTGATTTTTCTTTAATTTCGCAGGAAATCGGTTTTTGCCAGAGTTTGGTAGTTTCGCCGGAATTTCGCCGGAATTTTGCCGGACGAAACTGTACTTTCGTCGGAGCAGTTTCGCCGTAAACTCGCAGTTTCGCCGGGCGAAACTGTAATTTTGCCAGAAACTTTGAACTTTCATTCAAGATCAGATCTAGTTTCGCCCCATGAAGATTTGAAGCTCTCAAGAACACCAAGAATACACACACTAGTGTGTGTGAGAGAAATCTCAGATGTGAAAATTTTGTTGATTTTTCTTGTATCAAAGTTGATGTAGATCCAATATATGTTGTAAATAGTAATAGATCTGATGTTGTTGATACTAGATTTGTAACAATTTGAACTCAGATCTACTTTCTCTCCCTAGACCCCCACTTTCTCTCTCTAGGAACCTGATGAACAACTTCAATAATCTTCAAATCTTCAATGAATTTGATCCAAAATGGCTCTGATATCAAATTGTTAGCCCAGAATAATCACACTTGAATCAAATCATGAAGATTATGGATCATAATATGATAAACACAATAAAATCCACTTTGATCTTCAATAGATTGCAAATGATATGTTTACAAGTAAATCCCTCAATCAATTGGTCATGCAACCATAAACAAAACCTAATTGCAATTAACCTATTTATAGTCTAGACTAATATTCACTAATTGCACTTAGCTCCCTAGACATAGGCTAATAAAGGGAAATTACATATAAATAAAAATGACTAAAACAAGATAAAATATATTTGTTCACACAAAATATATTTATTACAATAAAACTCATAGTCATCTAAATCTTCAACGTCTTGTCTCGGTTCTTCGTCTCGAACGTTTCAGGTTTTACTTTTGCGTTGACTTTGACCGTAACATTGACTTTTGTTGACTTTGACTGTGCTAATAATATAGACTATCTTGTACAGCTCCAATAGTCTTTGGGCGCATGAGCACTATTTGGGTGCATGAGGACTGTTTGGGCGTTTCTCCACTGTGCAGGCGCATGAGCCTGTACTTAACTGTTTCAACACTTAGGCGCATGAGCCTCTTGGGCGCATCGGCACTATTTAGGCGCATCACCCTATACTTAGGCACATGAACTACTGTTCAGGCGCATCAGCATTCACTTAAAAGTTTCTAAGGCATTTCTAGGCGCATGGACTACTGTTTGGGCGCATGACCTTACTTCAAACTTTTCTAAGACAAAATAGTAGGCGCATGGGCCCTGTTTGGCCGCATGACCATCAACTTACGTCCTTCTAACATATTTTTCAGTCCCAAACACAATCTTAACATGTTCTAAGCTTCTCAATACCATTCTAAGTCTTAACTCAGTATGCACAACCATAAAACATCAACATACAAGCATATATACATACGATCATACATACAAAAGTTTTAAAAATGTTTTACATGCATTTTCACCCCAAAATCTTTGAGAACATGTAAAATGCGGGGTCTAGAAACTCATCTTTTACAGCCTTGAAGCAACTTCTTCGAATTCAATCTTTTCAAGGAGTTCTAACACCTAACACACAAAGAACATTCGTACCCGTACACATACAAACACATAAGAACACATGAAGTTTTGTTAAAACCTTGCAAAACTACAAAAAGACTCACCTCTTAGCAAGTTCTTCTACTCCTCTTTAAAAATCCATCGAACTCTACTTTCTCTCTCTAAAATTGGCGAAGCAGTTATTGTGCAGGAGTTGTGGGCGACCATGCTACCTTAAAACATAATAATAATAGTCCTTTTTTGCACTTTTAGCCCATCCACTTTTGTCCATTTCTCTTTCTATCAAGATACTTTTCTTTTTTTTTTCTTTTTCTTATTTCTTTTTCTTTTCTTTTCTTTTTAATTGACAAAATGTCCTGGTGTTACACCTTAAATTTGATCGGCCTATGCCTCTTGTCAGCATACGACTTCTGTCTATCCTTCGCTGTCTTCATAAAGGGCTTGATCTTTTCCAACTTTTCAGTCATAGCCTCGATCACCTCAAGGCTTCCCAAATCCACTTTTGCCAGATTTTGCCCCAACACACAGGCGTTCTACACCTTCTATCATATAACATCTCATAAGGAGGCATACTAATGCTAGCATAATAACTGTTGTTATATGAGAACTCAGCTAACTGTAAATGCTACCTCCGCCAAAATCAATGATGTATACCCGAAGCATATCTTCCAGTGTCTGAATGGTCCTCTCCGACTAACCATCGGTCTGAGGATTGTAAGCCATACTGATATGTAAGCTCGTCCCCATCGCATCGTGGAATCCCTTCCAAAACATCAATGAAAATTGAGTGTCACGGTCAGACACAGTAGACACATGTACACTATGACGAGCTACAATCTCCTTGATAAACAAGTCCACCAAGCGCTTAGAGGAATGCGTCTCACGGATTGGCAGAAAGTGAGCACTCTTCGTCAAACGGTCGATATCACTCATAAGGCACGTAGCCCCTTGTCGTGCGTGGCAACTTCTTTATAAAGTCCATGGTGATCTGCTCCCATTTCCACTCGGGTGTATCCAAAGGTTGGATTTTCCCGTATGGCTTCTGTTGCTCCGCCTTAACTTGCAAACAAGTAAGGCACTTGCTTACGTACTCCACCACATCATGCTTTATTCCCTGCCACCAATAATTTTTCTTCATATCCTGATACATCTTCATGGCGCCTAGATGAATCAAGTATTGAGTCTTATGGGCCTCATCCATAATCTTTCCCTGTAGATCCCCATAATAAGGTACCGACATCCGTCCAAATCGGGTTCCAACACCAAGAGAGTTCTCACCCAATTCTACGACTAGACCCTTCATACACTCGGAATTTATCTGATCTTCTTTCAGCGCTTTGTCCTGAAACTCCTTGACCTATTTCATCACTTCAGCGGTTATAACCAACCGATAAGCCTTCACCCGAATTGGCTCGGGCCTCTCCTTTCGGCTATGGTCATCGGCCATAACGTTGGCCTTACCCCGATGGTAATAGATCTCACAATCATAATCCTTGATGTGCTCCAACCATCTCCTTTGCCTCATGTTGAGGTCCTTTAGCTCAAAGAAGTACTTCAGGCTCTTATGACCGGTGAAGTTAGTTCACTTCATCCCGTATAGGTAGTGACTCTAAATCTTCAATGCGAATACCACTGCCGCTAGTTCCAAGTTATGGGAAGTGTAGTTAGCCTCATGGATATTCAATTGTCGGGATGCATAGGCTATAACTTTTCCCCGTTGCATCAACACGCAACCCAACCCCGAATAAGAAGCATCCAATTAGACCACTAAGTCGTCGATTGCTTCAGGTAACGTCAAGACAACAGCTTGCGTCAACCTCGTATTTAGCTCTTCGAAAGCTTTCTCCTGCTCTGGACCCCATACGAATTTCACATTCTTACTGGTCAACTTGGTCAACAGAGAAGCTATCTTAGAGAAGCCTTGGATGAATCTCCTGTAATAACCTGCCAAAACCAAGAAGCTACAAATCTTCGATGGCGTCTTTGGAGATTTCCATTGCATCACCGCCTCCACTTCCGCTGGGTCTACCATAATCCCCTCGGGATTCACCATGTGACCCAGAAACTAAATTTCACGTAACTAGAACGCGCACTTGGAGAACATGGCATATAATTTCTCTCTTCTAAGCGTCTCCAACACCTCATGAATATGGCCGGCATGCTCCTCTTCGCCTTTTGAATAAATCAGGACATCATTGATAAACACAATTACTGATTTATCCAATATCGGCCGACACACCCGATTAATCAAATCCATAAAAGGAGCAGGCGCGTTAGTTAAACCAAAGGACATCACAAGAAATCCGTAGTGTCCGTAACACGTATGAAAAGCTGTCTTAGGAATATCCTTCTCCTTTACCTTCAATTAATGGTAACCAAATCAAAGATCTATCCTCGAAAACCAACTGGTACCTTGGAGATGATAAAACAAGTCATCAATCCTCAGTAACAGGTCAACGTCTTCACCGTCGACTTGTTCAACTCACAGTAGTCAATGCATATCTTCATATTACTATTTTTCTTCTTCATAAACAGGACCGGAGCACCCCATGGAGAGATACTCGGTTGAATAAACCCCTTGTCTAGAAGCTCTTACAACTGAGTCATCAATTCCTTCATCTCGGATGAAGTTAGGCGATACGACGCCTTGGCAAAAGGTTAGGCACCCGATATCAAATCAATTTGGAACTTGATCTCACGGTCGGGTGGCACACCGGATAAATCCTCCAGGAACACGTCCGGGAAGTCACACATCGCTGGTATGTCTGACAGTCGAGGCATTGTCGCATCCACATCCTTCACGTAGGCCAGATAGGCACTACATCCACGACTCAGACACTTCTCCGCCATCATCATCGAAATTACCTTCGGGACCGTGCGAACCCTATCGCCATAGATCGTCACCACACTTCCATTAGGCGTAACCAATAGTATCATCTGCCTATGACACATGATACTTTCCTCGTAGGCTGCTAGTGAATCCATCCCTAGGACAAAATCAAATCCTCCTAAGGGTATCACGAGCAACCTAGCAAAAAACTTATGATCTTCCAACTTTATCTCACACTCCTCTACCACGTCAAAAATCCTGGTAGACTTAGCAATGGCAGTTTCTACATCAAAGGGCTCATCAATATTTCTACTCCTAATAGGTAACTTAGCATAGAAAGCAGCAGAAATGACACCTCTACTAGCACTAGAATCAAAAAGCATAGATGCACAAGTTTGGTTCACTAGAAATGTACCTGACACCACATCAGGGTCCACCCAAGCCTATTTTGCGGTCATAGTAAATGCTCTGGCTTTGCCCCTCTGCCCCCTTCTCCTTCTCGGTTCTCTCCCTTGCCCCGGAGCTCTCAACCCTTGCCTTCTTACAATCTCTGCTCACATGCCCTTCTTCACCGCAATTGTAACACTTCACCCCTCTATAATCCTTCGCCCTATGGCCCTCCTTCCTACATTTGAAGCAGAGATTTGATCCCCACTTACATTCTGTTGCATGCTCCTTCCCGTACTTTTTGCATGCCTTCTCTCCCCTCGTTAACGCCTTTCGATCATCAACCCTCATCTTCTTACCACCAGCCACAAAACCACCATTGTGGAACTGCTTCCCATTCCTATTGTTCCATCTCTTCTTCACCTCCACCATGGCCACCGCCTCTCGCTCATCATACAATCTTCCCACCATATCAACCACCGACCTGAACGCACCTGGCCAGGCGGTGGTCAAATGTATTTGAATATCCGCTGGCAGACCCTGAATGTATCTCTTTATCATTCGTGACATGAGCGTCACCTGATCTAGAACCAGCCTTCCCGTCTCATTGAACTTTGTTTTATACTGCTGGTATGTCATGGTTCCCGCGTCCAACTGCAGGAACTCCCTCTCCACCTTATCCAACTCCCTGTAAGGACAAAACTCCTTAATCACCAACTCTTTTAGTTTCGGCCACCTCATCCTGCTAATGGCCCTACTACCCTCGGTCTGGACAATGTTGTCCCACTAGCATAAGTCCGAGTCCACAAATGATGGGTAGTAATCTTCACCTTCTGATCCTCTCGGCACTCGCTGATATCAAGTACCGCCTCCATCTCCCTTACCCACGGGTGAGCAGTGGCAGCACTGCCATTCCCATCAAACGTCGGGGGCTTGCATCTTTCAAAATACCCTATAGTTAGAGCCCTGTGTAGTTTCCTGCACAGCTTCTTCTTCCTTATCATCACTTGAGACAACCGTCTTAGCCTTAGTTGCCCCCTTTCACCTCTTTTGTCATTCCCTCTCCCAGCGGCCTTCTTCCTTTCCTTCTTCTCATCCTCCCTCACAGCTCTAATCACCTCGATCACCACAAACGACAGACTCGTCTGCATGACCTGATGAACCTTTTCAACAACCACGTATTGAGGCTCTCAGATTAGCGCTCTCAACCCCATCTTCTTGGTGATAAGGCTCGGGATATTTAGGTGCCGTTTCAGCAGCCCTAGCCCTATTCCTCATGACCCGTGGTCTAGCACCACGTCTACCATGTACTCCACCTTGTGAGGCCTTCGATAATCTACCACCGGCCATCTCTAAACGCTATAAGGTTTAAACACCAACATAACTATTCAAGGCAATGACTTAGATTATGTCAAGTATAGTAAGTTCCTAATTAGAGTGGCCAGTTGTGATTAACCACTTACTTCATTCTTCATTCCCTAAGTGTTTCCTATCCTGATTGCATCAGTATTTAAACCTTCTAAGAGCACAAAATTCACATAACATGCGCACATACTTCCTTTCTCATTATCATTTGTTCAACGTTTACATTAAACATTTACCTGCTGACATGTAGCTACTAGGACTGGCATCCCTTTCCCTTTTCTTGTCCCATTCTCAGTTTAAGTTTTAGATTTTGAAAATAATTTACCCAATTATCTTAAACTTTAGCTCTGATACCAACTTGTAAGGCCCCATTCCCGAGGCACTTACATTTGGTCATTCATCGTGTAAAACATTTAAAACATAACAGTCGCAGCAGAATTAAACTTTTCATTCATATCAAAAATCTTGTCAAATATTATTATCGTTATATCTACATCTCAAAAATTTATATTAACACGATAATGTTCTTAAAATGTGGATGCTAGTCTTGAAATCATTCCCAGTAGCTTATGCATCCATGCCTGCACCTCCTCAACATCAAATTTTACCTGCCAACTATTATGTATACAAAATGATGAGAATCAACTCAGTCAAGAATATTTGAATATGAACTTTGTAAGAACAATATTCAATATGAATCTGTTGATTTCTCCAAGGATCTTTGTAAATCTCTCACAAATCAACAAACACTGAGCATGGTGCGGTAACCCATGATTAATGTGTATGATTTCAGTGTATGTGTGTGTATGTTGTGTGTGTGTTAGAATGCTCGAGAATTGAAAATGCATGTTTGATTGATAATTCGTTCAAAAGCTTACAAAGGATTAGGGTAGAGTGCTATTTATAGCCTATACACATAAGCTATATACAATTACTAATCTAACCTTATGTAAATAAAAATTACATAAACAAAATCCTAAGTATCTAAGTCATCCGCTGTGGAATAAATCATCCGCTGTGGAGGTTCTTCATCCGCTGTAATAACAGTTTGTTCATCCGCTGTGAGAACATTTATTCATCCGCTGTGATGACTTGATCATCCGCTATGGGAATAATTCATCCGCTGTGAACTTGTTCATCTGCTGTGATGACTTGTTCATCCGTTGTGGGAATAGTCATCAGCTGTGGAGGTCATCCGCTGTGGGAACTTATTCTTCATCCGCTGTAGGAATAGAACTCTTCATCCGCTGTGAAGTTCTTCATTTGTATTGGAATTCCTTCATCCGCATTGGTTGACTTAGGAAAAAAATTCTTTATCTACAAATCTGAAAAAGAAAATTTACGTAGATGTTAGTGATTATTATGATTGTTAATGATGTTAATGTGTTTCTAATGTATGAATAGTGTGTTGAAACACATGTTTTGATAATGGCAGGCATCATACTTTCTTGCATTAATTCTTAATGCACTTTGTTGAGTGCAACAGTACTCCCCCTAAGTATGATGTTGCCATTGATTGATGATTGTTTTGTTTGTTAATTATGTGTGTGTGTTAATTTTGTTTTGTTTAATATAAGGAGTCCAACAGTACTCCCCCTAAACATTATGTACATTTTGTTTTCTGTTTTATATTAATGATGTAAATGTGTGTGTTTCTTTTGTATGTTATGTATGATTGTTGTTTGTATGAATGATTGATTATTCTTATGTATATTGATTGATTACTAGTGTAGCACTTGTCTGTGTTGATTAATTGATTTTTTATAATATTGCACAAGTGTAGCACAATTGATTGATTGATTATTCTTATGTATGTTTGATTGATTGAATGTTTGTCATTATAATTACATTTGTGTAATTAAAGTGATTAATTGTTTGTTTGTTTGTTTGTGCATGATTACATGAGTTTATTTCTACAACACATGTTTGAAATGATTGATTTTAGTTGTATAATAACAAGTGTTAAATTGTCACAAGTAGTGTGAATGATTATGTGCGATTATGTATGTATTGGTGTATGAATGTATGTTTGCATGAATGTCATGTGTTTATATCAACAACACATGAATGTTTGTTTGAATCCATATGTATGTTAGAAAACATATGTATGTATGCTTGTATGTTTGTCATATGCATAAAATCATGTGACATTATGATTGTTTGTTCATAAGAGCATAAGATCCCTTATATGCATGATTGAATGATTGTATGATTATCATATGTATAATAACATATGTATGAATGATTGTATGATTGAATGATAAAACAAGAATCATAGAGAAGAATATGTATTGGTTGTTTGTTCTGCTAGTGATGATAAGAAACCTCAGGAGTGAGATGGTCCAGCTTCTTCTGATTGTTTCTTTGCTTCTTCCATACCCTTGAGAGTATCATCAATGTCTTTCTCTATGGCTTGGTCGACTTCAGCTTCCTTCAATTGTTCTTTCAGTGTTGTGGTCTTGTATGCATTTCTGCAATTGACTATGTGTTCCACAAAATAGTCAACAACACTCTTTTGATCATCATATTTTAAATCTATTTTCAAATGAAAAAGCTATTCCAAAGTTGACTCATCAAGGCTTTGCATATCAATGTTGCTAACCAGTGTGGTTACAACATGATTGCCCTTTAAAATCTCCAAATTGTTGTTCTCTGATATTCTTATTCCTAGTATTCCTTCTATGTGTGTTAGGGGCCGTTGATGTGTTTCTAACATTTGTTACAATGCAACATTTACATACACAGTGCCCAAAATTCTTAGCATGTGTATGAAATAGCAGCAATCTCCCTTACACACACACATCTTCAATGGTAGGGAATGTCTTGGTCTTTAGGAATGAGACATAGCATGGATGAAGCAGCCTTATCTCAACTGGATCAAAGAGTCTTATGTCTGCTGCTTCTTTTCCTTCAAGCTTTCTCTCCAACACCACTTCAAAATGAGTTTCATCATAGTACCATCAGGTTATTGGATGCTGGTATTGGTTGCCATCTATCTTCTTCATGATTAGCTTTAAGTCAGATGGCCTTAAAGGGTATCCAACCCTTTCAAGAAGATCAGGATCAATTTCAGAAGAAGATTCTTCCCTGACTTCCTTTTGTTTGCTTGTTGAAGCTTGTTCTCTTCTGAGCTTTGAAATATGCAGTTTATCTTCTCTATCAGCTTTAGCTTTCATCTCGTGATGTTGTCTGTTCATGTAAGCTCTCAATATATGATAGAAATCTGCTCCCCTGGGATTGTTTGTGTGATTGACCATCCTCAATTCGATCAGGCCCAATCTATCTTCATAGCTTAATAATCCCAGTTGGGATATGTATGATAAGTACTGAAGAAGTCCAGATACTCTCTTGATTAGCACAGCATCCCAGATTTCATCATATTTCCATGCCACTATCTTTCTTTCATTAGCATCTGCAGTGAGAGTGATTTTGTCATACAACTTGACAAAATTTGTTTTCTCATTGATTATCTCCCGAACTTCATTGCCTTCAGGCCATAGCCTATGAGGCATGAATTATCTTGGTTCTTCTATCTTATGAAGTTCAGGAGGAGCTTGATGATAAGTGGAGAGAGAAGATGCAAGGTGAGGTCTGAAGACCTGTGGCTTAAGAGCATTTGCTAACATGTTTTTGTATATCTCTTTTGCCATCTCTTTCATTTGAGACACTGTTCTCCCTGCATATGACCTATATGGGACTCTTATATGACTCAATCAGCTTTTTACCTGGGAGTAGGCCATCTTCTGAAGTTGAGGATCTTTGGGCAGATTCTTTTCAAGCTCTTGTTTATCCTTGATTTCTTTGTATCTCCTGTATGTTTGATCTTGTTCATTTTGCATGACTTCTTGAAAGTCTTTGAGCAAGTCTTTAACCTCAGATAGGTTAAGATGTATGAATGAGTCATAAAGGAATCCTCTGGTAGTCATCTCTATTCCCGTCAAGGTTTGAGGGTCATCTGTAAAGAGCTCTTGTATGTTTGGCATTATTTCATGTTCATCCCTTTCCTCTTCTCCCTTATCAGAATCACTTAAGATAATAATGCGAGTTTGTTGTTGTTCACCAGATTGATCTATCTCCTCCTCTTCTAGTATATATGCTTTAGATGATGATTGAGGGGCATCTAACTCAACAGGTTCAGACTTAACTTTTAGATGCTTTAGTGTAGGAGATTTTGGTTTTTCTTGTTCACTCTTAGTTTGTTTTCCTTTGAGTAAAGAAGGTAAATAAGATCTGTTTCTTTTACTTTCATAAGTTCTGAAAGGAGTTTCAGATGATGATGATGCTTGATCTTTTGATGAATCTTTTAAAGCTTCACTGAATTGTTTGATTAACTCCTTTTGTTTGTCTGTCAGAGGATCATAAGGAATACTACTAGTTTCTTAAGAAATTGGATCAGGAGTGTGAAAGTGTTGTCTCAAGATGGGTGAGTAGTGTATGTTCTCATAAGGATTAGCATCACTAAAAAATTAATCCATTTAGTATGATTCTTCAGGAATGATCAGTGCTAATTTTGTTTGTTCAGTTTGTGGTTGACTTGTTTCAGCTTCACTAGCTAAGTTCTCATAATCACTCAGATCTTCACTAAGATCTGCTGAATGTTCTTCCTCATTTAGCTGAGCGTCATTTTATTCAAGCTCTATGTTTAATCTTTGAATTTCTTCAACTTGAGCTTCTATGATCTTTTTCAATTCATCAATCTCCTGTTCTTTAGCTATTGACTGATTGCCCTAGTAGTCAATCTCAGCTTTAGCAACAAGGAGTTCATTGTCTTTGTCCTTTAATTTCTTCTTTGTTTGATTTAGCTGTTGCTCCACAACCTTCACAATCAGTTTTTGAGCCTTATGATCTGAATCAAACTTTTCAATCTCCTTATCTTTCTCTTTGAGTCTTTCTTTTAACTTCTTCGTTCTTTGATTTGATCTTTCAATGAGTTTGTTATACTCAGTGAATAGAATGACTTTGTAGTGCTCAATATCTTCTTCTGTGAGCATCTCACTACTTGATTCAACAAACTCAGTAGTAGTAGTTGCTTGTTCAGATTCAGGTTCATGAGATGAAGTTCCAACATCTTCATGCTCATTTGTTTGTGGTGCAAGTGCTGAATCTATATTTCTTAATATAGATGAAAGTGTTTGCTGATCAGATAGGTTTGGGCTGTGTGGTGGAGATGGAAAATGAATTTGTTGAGGACTAAATGATTGAGGGCTGAATGGTTGTGGGCTGAATGCTTGTGGGCTTAGAGGTTGTTGTGGTGATATTGGTTAATTTGGCGGAATGTTTTGGGCTTGGATGAATGGTAGTTGTTCCATTGGTTCAGGCTGTATGATTGGTGGTGGTTGAATGATTGATTCAGGCTGTATGATTGGTTATGGTTGAATGATAGGGGCTGATTGATTGGCTTGTTGAAATAACATGAATGGTTCATCTTGTCCTGGAATTCTAAGAAATTCCTCAGGAATAGGGATGTCATGATAAATCATATAAGGAGGCACAGGCACCTCATCCCCTTGGTAGATGCCAGATCTTATCCTGTTGAAAACATACTCATTGAGGTGAACAGGCCATTAAGAATTTGAGCAGCAAAGTTAAATGGCGTTCTTGCTGTTCGTCATTGTTTTCTGGTAAGTGTGCATCAAGAACCTGAACTGTGCATACATGTTTGCCTTTTTGATCTACTTTCTTTCTATAGTTCCTGTATAGCCTATTTACCTTAACACATGTAGCACATAGTGCTCATCAAACTCAACTGTGCGTTGAGCATCTTCTTCACCTAATTATAACACCCTTCTGATAACTTCTTTAGAGATTATGATTTCTTGGTTATGCATAGTAGATATAATTACTTGCTGATCATCAATCTCACCAAGGTGTGCATTGGTCCAAAACTGGAAAATGGGATCTTCATATATGTCTGGTCTGAAGGTCATAGCATGCACAAGTCTGGTTTGTCTAATTGCTTGAATCATGTCTCCGTAGTTCAATGATCTAGGAGAGTCAGGATCAAGAAATGCACATATGTTGTGATCTCTTACAAACACTAAATCAGCCATATCTGCAGTAAAATATTAAGTGTTAGAATAATGTATGCAAATAAAATGTAATGATGAAATGATGATCAAGTGTATGTTGGTATATTTTGCATGTTATGAGATGATTGAATGTATGGTTAAACACTTGTGTGTGTATGTTCTTTGTAATTATCTAATTGAACCAGTTTGACTTTTCAAAAGTCAACATTTTGTCAAATTTTATTTTGCAAATCTTGTCTAATTTATATTGATTTTATCCAAAGAGTGTTATATTATATTTGTTCAATATCAACAAGTTGTTTTGTTTAACACATATATAAGTCTGATCTCATATCTATTTGTTCATGAATTTCAGTTTGACCTATTAAAGTCAAACCTGATCATTTAATGCACATTGAATGAAGATTCATTTAATGTTTGTATGATGAATGCCATGCCAAATTGACTGATTTTTCATGTTTGTAACACCATTATGAACCTAATTACAAAGTTATAACACATTTTAAACAATTTTCATCATGTTCAAAGATTAAAAGTATTGTTTGTATAAATTTTGACATGAACTTCATGTCTGATTATGAACCCAATGAATACTTGATCAAATTTCATCAAATTAACAGATCATACACAATCAATAATGGTCATGTATCACAGATTCAGTGTTTGATTTGGTTTAAAAGATCAAATAATTCATGATTATGATTTCGGTTTGATATTCGACCTAGGTCGAACAATGTCTGATTAAAATCATAAAACAAGATGTTTTAATGGTTGTTTAAAGATTAGAATCATGTTGTTATACCTAATCGATTGTGAATCAGATGACAAATTGACTAGAATTTTGGTTATGGATGAACAGAGGTTTAAGGGTTTATTGCAGGTTTTGAACTTTTGAATTTTTACTAAGTTTCTCACTTTCACTCGTGGTGCATGAAAAAATTACAAGTGTGAACTATATATACAACAAACAATTTGTTTATCTACTATGTGAATAGTGTCCGCTGTGGACACAGTATCCATTGTATAATTTTGGCTATACGCTGTGGACCCTATTGTGTTACTGTTCATAAAGCGGATGAACAATTTTGTTCATGCGCTGTGCATTTTACTTATGCACTGTTGTAAGGCCCCGTTCCCGGAGACCTCACAGTTGGTCATTCACAGTAGTAATTACATAAAACATTATAGGTTTACAAATTTAAGCAGCGGAATTAATTTAACAAAATCCATTCATTTCATTATAAACACTATTGTTAAGCAATACACCTTGGTTTAATCAGATTACAAAAGAATGGTTTAACTGCATTACAAAACAACAGTGATATCTATTGAGAATGGATGTCAGTCTTGCCCCGCCAAGTAGCCATCTCCGTGTGCCATCCCCAGCAACGAATTACCTGCCTACTGGAAATGCATAAAAGTCAGCGTTGCTGAGTGAGTTCTAGTTTTAAAAGTATTAAAATACCTCGAGGAATTTATGTATGAAAATACTCTTTTCGTTAAAATCTTCCTCTTATACTTCATTACATGAGCATACATCATACATACATCAAGGTATAACTTTATTTATTCTTTCATTCATTTCTCATTTTTATCATTATCTTTCTGAGTCTGTTGCGACAATAAGGCCGCTCACCTCATTGGCAATCTCAAAGATTGCATGCTAACCGAGTCTGTTACAACAACAAGGTTGCTCACCTCATTTAGCAATCTAACGATTGACCCTGTGTGCATCCTTTGGGGTAGCTAACCCGCATCACAGTTGAGCTAACGACAACAAGGCCGTGCACCTCCATACATTTGCTTGCAAGACTTTCATTAATCATTTAAGGTCCACTTCTCTTCATCATTAATCTTTCACTTCGTTAATGATAATACTTTACGTTACAGTCATAAACATACCACGTTAAGTTACGTAATATAAGACAAACATAATAATAATAATAATAATAATAATAATAATAATAATAATAATAATAATAATAATAATAATAATAATAATAATAATAATAATAATAATAGTGGAAATAATAATAATAATAACAATAATAATAATAAAAAGGGGTCATAATGACAATCAAGCATAATCATGAGCATTAAATAAATCCTAGTCAACATTGGTCAAAAGCCTAAATGCACAAACTCCCATGAAAATTCTGCATTTAATTCTAAGTGTTGGGCGCACCAACACTATTTGGGCGCATGAGCCCTGTTCGGGCGCATTTCCACTATGCAGGCGCCTTATCAAAACACAACAGTCTCACACCTAGGCGCATGAGGTCACTTAGGCGCATGGGGTACTGTTTAGGCACATGAAGTCTTAGGCGTATGAGAACACGTGGTCAATTTATCCTGTTGGGCGCATAGGCCAATTTCAAGCGCATGAGCAGACTTATCATACTAACAACATTCATAATCAGTTCCAAATCTTAATGTGACATGTTCTAAACTTAGTTCTAACATTCTAAGAACCCTAAAACATACACATAACATAACCATATCATCAATGCACTCAAAATCACACTCACCCACATATACATTAAAATATACATACGGGTGTAAAAACCCAACTTTATAAAACCATACATGCATACATTTCCAGCCCCAAAATCGGTTAAACATGTAACATAGGGGGATCTAGAACTCACCTTAGCAGTCTCTTGGGTATGACTTCCTTCAAAACCCGTTTGCTACAAGTTCAACACTTAAAACCCACCAAAAACACACAGAACCGAGCATACAACACACATAAGCATATAACCGAGACAAGAACTCAACATGAAAACATAAACCCACGAATTTCTTACCTTCAAATCAGAATCTTCTACTTCTTGTTTCAAAATCCGAAAGTTTCTCCTCTTTCTCTCTCTAAACCGGTTGCAAAAAGGTGAAAGGCAACATGGTATAGGCGGCCATGTTGCTTTTGTACCATCCTTTTATTCTTTTTGTCCTTTTACCCCTTTTAACCCCTTAACTTGGGTTAAATTGCACTTCTTGGTTTTATTCTTATTTTATCATCTTTTAATTATCCGGGTGTTACAAGTCCACCCCCATTATATAGGTTTCGTCACCGAAACCTGTTATTCCTCAAACAGATGAGGGTAATGCTGCCTCATCTCTTCTTCAGTCTCCCATGTAGACTTGGATCCCTTCCTGTGCTTCCACTGTACACGCACAAGAGGAACCACTTTATTCATTAACCTGTTCTCCTTACGATCAATGATCGCCACTGGTTGCTCCACATAATTGAGCCGCTCGTCTACCTCGATGTCTTCCAGTGGTACAACCATATCTTCGTCTGCCAAACACTTCCGCAGATGAGATACATGGAATGTCGGATGAATTCCACTCAACTCGTTGGGTAGTTCTAACCGGTAGGCCACCTCTCCCACTCGAGCAATGATTCGGAATGGCCCTATATACCTCGGGCTTAACTTGCCCCGCTTTCTGAAGCGTATGATTCCCTTCCAAGGCGAGACCTTTAACATTACTCTATCACCCACATTGAATTCAATCGGTCTCCGCCTTTTGTCGGCATACGACTGTTGTCTGTCCTTTGCTGCCTTCATGAAGGCTTTGATTCTTTCTAGCTTCTCCGTCGTAGCCTCGATGACCTCAACACCTCCTAACTCCTTCTGCCCAATGTCTCCCCAACATACGGGCGTCCAACATCTCCGACCGTATAGCAACTCATACGGAGGGATGCCAATACTGGCATGGTAGCTGTTGTTGTATGAAAATTCTGCTAATGGTAAGTTATCATCCCAACTTCCTCCGAAATCGATCACGCATGCTCGAAGCATATCCTTGAGCGTTTGTATCATCCTTTCAGACTGACCGTCCGTCTGAGGATGATATGCGGTACTAATGTGTACCCTCATCCCCATTGCATCATGGAATCTCCTCCAAAACTTCGATATAAACCGGGTGTCACGATCCGACACGATAGACACCGGCACGCCATGACGAGCTACGATTTCCTTGATGAACATATCCGCCAATCTTTCGGATGAATACGTCTCGCGGATCGGTAGGAAGTGGGCACTCTTTGTTAGTCGGTCGACGATCACCCAAATAGAATCGCATCCCCTTGACGTGCGAGGTAGCTTAGTAATGAAGTACATGGTGATATGCTCCCATTTCCATTCAGGTATATCCAACGGTTGGATCTTCCCGTACGGTTACTGGTGTTCCGCCTTCACTTGTAAACAAGTAAGGCACTTACTCACGTACTCCACCACGTTGCGTTTCATGCCTGGCCACCAATAGTCCTTCTTCAAGTCTTGATACATTTTAGTAGCACCGGGATGAATGGAGTATCGGGTTTTGTGAGCTTCATCCAGAATCTTTTCCCGCAACCCTCCGTAATGGGGAATCCACATTCGCTCGTGTCGGGTTCTAATACCGAGAGTGTTTTCACCCAACTCCTCGACCAATCCTCTCATCCTTTTAGAGTTAAGATGATCCTATTTCAACGCCTCATCTTGAAACTCCTTGACCTGCATCATCACATCAGAGGTCATAATCAATTGTACGCCTTCACCCGGATCTGCTCGGTTCTCTCCTTTCGGCTAAGGGCATCTGGCACTACGTTGGCCTTGCCCGGATGATAATGGATCTCGCAATCATAATCCTTTATGAGCTCCAACCATTGTCTCTGCCTCACGTTCAAGTCCTTCTGCTCGAAGAAGTACTTCAAGCTCTTGTGATCCGTGAAGATTGTGCACTTCGCCCCGTATAGATAGTGCCTCTAAATCTTCAATGCAAAGACCCCCACCGCCAACTCTAAATCATGAGTAGGATAATTAACCTCATGAACTTTTAGTTGCCGGGATGCATAGGCTATAACCTTGCCTCTCTGCATCAATACGCAACCCAATCCCGAGTACGAAGCATCTGAATAAACCACCAGATCCTCGCTCCCCTCGGGCAACAATAGTACAGGAGCTTGTGTCAGCCTTGCCTTTAGCTCCTCAAAAGCCTTCTTCTTTCCTGACCCCATATAAACTTCACATCCTTACGGGTCAGCTTAGTCAAGGGGAAGCTATCTTGGAGAAGTCTTGGATGAACCTTCGGTAATTGCCCTCCAACCCCAAGAAGCTACGGATCTCGGATGGCGTCTTTGGAGACTTCCATTGCATCATCGCCTCCACCTTTTCCGGGTCCACCATAATCCCCTTTGGGTTTACCACGTGACCCAAGAACTAAACTTTGCAACCAGAATGCGCACTTGGAGAACTTAGCATACAACTTATACTTTCTCAACGTCTCCAACGCTTCCCGAATATGACCGGCATGTTCTTCTTCGCTCCTCGAATAAATCAGGATATCATCAATGAACACAATCACTGATTTATCAAACATTGGCCGACACACTCGATTCATCAAGTCCATGAAAGCAGCTGGCGCGTTTGTTAGACCAAAGACATTACAAGAAACTCATAATGCCCATAACATGTACGAAAAGCTGTTTTAGGAATGTCTTGCTCCTTCACCTTCAACTGATGGTAACCAGATCGAAGATCTATTCTGGAGAACCAACTGGCACCTAGGAGCTGATCGAACAAGTCGTCAATCCTCGACAATGGATACCCATTCTTCACCGTTAACTTGTTCAATTCACGGTAGTCGATACACATTCTCATGCTACCATCCTTCTTCTTTACGAACAAGATCGGAGAACCCCAAGGAGAGATACTCGGTCTGATAACCCCTTATCGAGCAACTCCTGCAGTTGCTCCATTAATTCCTTCATCTCTGTCAAAGCCAACCGATACGGTGCCTTAGCCACAGGTTGAGCACCGGGTATCAAGTCAATTTGAAACTCGATCTCGCGGTCCGGTGGCACACCTGGTAAATCTTCTAGAAACACATCCGGAAAGTCACACACGACTGGCACATCCGACAGTTGTGGTGTTGATGTATCCACATCCTTCACGTAGGCCAAATAGGCACGACATCCACGTCTCATGCACTTTCCCGCTACCGCCATTTAACTCACCTTCGGGATAGTTGTGACTCGATCCCCGTAAATCGTCACCAAACTCCCGTCAGGTGCCGTCAGTTTGATTAACTTCTAGCGGCACATGATGTTCGCCTCATAATCCGCCAACCAGTCCATCCCTAGGACTACGTTGAAACTGCCTAAGGTCATCATGAATGGTCTAACAGGAAACTTATGACCTTCTAACTCTATGTCACAATCGTCTATCATCTCAGAAATGCTGGTAGACTTTCCTATGGCAGTTTCTACATCGATGGGCTCACTAATATTCCTACTCCAAATGGGCAACTTAGCATAAAAGGCAGCAGAAATAAAACTCCTACTAGCACCAGAATCAAATACTACAGAGCCAAGAGTTTGGTTCACAAGAAACATACCTGACATGACGTCGGGGTCCGCCCTTGCCTCCTCATGGGTCATCATGAGAGCTCTGGCACTAGCTTTAGGCCCTTCAGTTCCGGTTGTCTTCTTTGCTCCGGAACCCTCAACCCTCTGCTTCATGCAGTCCCTACTCATATGGCCCTCCTCGCCATAGTTGTAACACCTCAACGGCCTACAGTCTCTGGAGATGTGGCCTAGCTTTCCACACTTGAAGCACACGTTGAGCCCCATCCTGCACTCTCCCGTATGCTCCTTCCCGCACTTGCCACATCTCTTGGGTCCCGAGCTTGATGACCCCATCCTACGGTCATCTGTCCTCATCTTATTGTTGTCCGGGGTAAAACCACCACGCCCGAACCGCTTCCCATTCCAATTCCGGTCAACACCACCGGCTTTCTTCACCTATACCACCGTCACTTCCCTCTAATCATAGAGCCTCCTAGCCAAATCCATTGCCGACCTAAAGGTGCTTGGTCAAGCAGCGATCAAGTGCCTGCGAATGTCAGCTGGCAGTCCATGAATGTACCGGTTAATCTTTCGAGACACCGGCGGCACCTGATCCGGCACCAGCCTCGCCATCTCATTGAATTTTGTGGTGTACTGCTGGTGGGTCATGGTTCCCGCCTCGAGTTGCAGGAACTCCCCCTCGATCTTGTCTAGTTCCCGATGAGGACAAAACTCCTCGATTACCAGCTTCTTCAACTCTTTCCATCGCATTTCCCCGATGGCCCTGGAACCCTCAGCTTGGACGATATTGTCCCATCAACATAGTGCTGAGTCAGTAAAGGAGTGGGTGGCAAACTTCACCTTCTGATCCTCCTGGCACTCGCTGATCTCGAGTACCGCCTCCATCTCCCTCACCCAACGGTGAGCGGCAGCAGCATTCCCATTGCCATCGAAGGTTGGGGGCCTGCACCTCTGAATTGCCCCATAGTTGCACCCCTTAGCCGTCACCCCTGCTGAATCGTCCTCTTCGTCATCGGACAATACTATCTCCGGCTCCGGCTGTTCCTCCTCTCCCTTACTTTCCTTCCTAGTCGACCCTTTTCTGTCCTCCTTCTCCTTTCTTTCCTCGTTCCTCACAGCCCGGATGACTTCAGTCACTACAGACGGTAAGACTGTCTGCATGACCTGGTGCACCTTGTCAGCAATCGCCTCCCGAGCTGAGGCATTCAGGCTGGCATTCTCGTTTCCTTCACTCCGGTCATGAACCTCAGGGTTCTCATGGGCTGTTTCAGGAGCCTTAGCACTCCTCCTAGTCACACGTGGCCCAGTTCATGTCCACCACGACCTTTGCCTCTAGATGCCTTTGAGGGTTTCCGTCTAGCCATCCTATCAACGCTATAAGATTCAAACACTAACAGGGCCATTCAAGGTAATAGCTCAGTTTATGTCAACTATAGTAAGTCCCTAATTACAGTGGCCAGTTGTCATTAGCCACTTACCTTACTCTCCACACCCCAAATATTTCCTATCCTGACTACATCAGTATCTAAATCTACTAAGAACACATAAGTCAAATAGCACACGCACAAAATACTGATTAACTTTAAGAAAAGAAATACCTGATGGCACGTAGCTACTCGGGCTGACATCCCTATGTTTGTCCCATTTTCAGTTTAAGTTTAGTTTTTTCTGAAAATATTTACCTATTTCTCTTAAACTTTGGCTCGAATACCAACTTGTAAGGCCCCGTTCCCGGAGACCTCACAGTTGGTCATTCACAGCAGTAATTACATAAAACATTATAGGTTTACAAATTTAAGCAGCGGAATTAATTTAACAAAAGCCATTCATTTCATTATAAACACTGTTGTTAAGCAATACACCTTGGTTTAATCAGATTACAAAAGAATGGTTTAACTGCATTACAAAAAAACAGTGATATCTATTGAGAATGGATGTCAGTCTTGCCCCGCCAAGTAGCCATCCCCGCGTGCCATCCCCAGCAACGAATTACCTGCCAACTGGAAATGCATAAAAGTCAGCATTGCTGAGTGAGTTCTAGTTTTAAAAGTATTAAAATACCTCGAGGAATTTATGTATGAAAATACTCTTTTCATTAAAATCTTCCTCTTATACTTCATTACATGAGCATACATCATACATACATCAAGGTATAACTTTATTTATTCTTTCATTCATTTCTCATTTTTATCATTATCTTTCGAGTCTATTGCGACAATAAGGCCGCTCACCTCATTGGCAATCTCAAAGATTGCATGCTAACCGAGTCTGTTGCAACAACAAGGTTGCCCACCTCATTTATCAATCTAACGATTGACCGTGTGTGCATCCTTTGGGGTAGCTAACCCGCATCATAGTTGGGCTAACGACAAGAAGGCCGTGCACCTTAATACATTTGTTTGTAAGACTTTCATTAATCATTTACGTTCCACTTCTCTTCATCATTAATCTTTCACTTCGTTAATGATAATACTTTACGTTACAATCATAAACATACCACGTAAAGTTACATAATATAAGACAAACATAATAATAATAATAATAATACTCGAAATAATAATAATAATAATAATAATAACAATAATAATAATAAAAAGGGGTCATAATGACAATCAAGCAAAATCATGAGCATTAAATAAACCCTAGTCAACATTGGTCAAAACCCTAAATGCACAAACTCCCACGAAAATTCTGCATTTAATTCTAAGTGTTGGGCGCATCAGCACTATTTGGGCGCATGAGCCCTGTTCGGGTGCATTTCCACTATGCAGGCACCTCATCAAAACACAACAGTCTAACACCTATGCGCATGAGCTTTTCAGGCGCATGAGGTCACTTAGGTGCATGGGGTATTGTTTAGGCGCATGAAGTCTTAGGCGCATGGGAACACTTGGTCTATTTATTTTGTTGGGCGCATGGGCCAATTTCAGGCGCATGAGCGGAGTTGTCATACCAACAACATTCATAATCAGTTCCAAATCTTAATGTGACACGTTCTAAACTTAGTTCTAACATTCTAAGCACCTTAAAACATACACATAGCATAACTATATCATCAAATGCACTCAAAATCACACTCACCCACATATACATTCAAATATACATACGGGTGTAAAAACCCAACTTTATAAAAACATACCTGCATACATTTCCAGCCCCAAAATCGGTTAAACATGTAACATAGGGGATCTAGAACTCACCTTAGCAGTCTCTTGGGTTTGACTTCCTTCAAAACCCGTTTGCTACAAGTTCAACACCTAAAACCCACCAAAAACACACACAACCGATCATACAACACACATAAGCATATAACCGAGACAAGAACTCAACATGAACACATAAACCCACGAATTTCTGTAAGGCCCCGTTCCCGGGCACCTCACAGCTGTTCATTCATCGCACATAAAAACATTCAAACGTATATTTACTTTGTAGCGGAATTTAAAAAAATTTCATTAATAACTAAAACATGTCATTTCATAACTTTACAACATTCGTTTTCTTCTCAAAATACAATGACATGTCAAAGTATGGATGCCAGCCTCAACAACTGAGTAGTCGCCCTGTGCCATCCTCAGCAACATACCTGCCAACTGGAAACACATCAAAGTCAGCGTTGCAGAGTGAGTTCTAGTTTTATGTTAAAAACATACTTTTGTTTCCATTAAAACCGTTTCTTTACATACATACGATCACACAACATATGTACACGTAGATAATATTATTATTATCTTCATCATTCATTCGTTAGCTTTCATTCGTGTACCGTTCATCGTTAACGTTCACGTTCTTTCTTAACTCTTTCTTTCGTTCGTACGTTTCTTACTTTCATTCATACATTCGTTACATTCGTCCGTACATACATTACATTCATTCTTACGTTCATTTCATTCATTCGTACGTTCATTACTTTCATGCATCCTCTATCTTTCACTTCTATCTAGGCCCGGTCACACTTTAACCTCTTCATGGCACACAGCCATGATTACTGAGGTCGAGTGACAAGGATCCCGTTTCATACGTCATCATTATGTTCCTTCCGTTCATTACTTTCATTCGTTTCATTCTTTAGCTTTCATTACGTTCATTATCTTTCATTCGTTTCATACTTTCTTTCTTTCACAATTATCTCTCTCATTCATCAACTCACGCGATACTCCCGACTCATGTCCGAAGACTGATACTGTGCCGGGGCCTGTACACAAACCCCCGACTCATGTCCGAAGACTGACACAGTACCGGAGCACGCGACAAAGATCCCATGCGAGTCAATCACCGAGATTGAACTCCATCCGAGTCTGTTGCAACACAAAGTCGCTCACCTCATAACTATGTTTGGCTTTATGCCACACCCCCGAAGTTAAACATAACTCGGGTAACAACACCCCCACCGAAATGGGTAACATCACCCCCACCAAAGTGGGTAACTTCACCCCCAATGAAGTGGGTAACATCACCCCCACCGAAGTGGGTAACTACACCCCTACCGAAGTGGGTAACATCACCCCCACCGAAGTGGGTAACTATGACATACTACACCCCCACTATGTGGGTACCTGTGACATACTACACCCCCACCATGTGGGTACCTACTATACACCATGTACCACACCGAAGGTAAGTCACAAGACTGGAACCTCTACGTGCACCCTTAAAGATTAGCTGAACCTCACGCGGTTGAGCTTGAGGCATTTAGAGCCGTGCACTTTGGTACACTTCGCTTGCAAGTCTCTCACGTTTTCATTCGTTCATTAATGATTCATTCAATCATAGTATTCCTCTTTTATTATCTTTCACTTTACGTTACATAATACTTTTTCAATCATTCATAAACAATACACGTAAATATACGGAAAGATAAACATACATCGAAGCAAGGAACATCGATATTTGCAAATCATCAGTCATTACCATCATATTATGGCAACATCATACTTAACATACCTACCTCAGGCATATACATGCAACACTATCGTCATCATGCCCAAAGTAACTTCTAAGCCTCGACAGTCCTCTCACATGTACCAACGGAAGCTATCACGTCATTACTCACCCTTACTCTCTTCCCGAAGGCCAGTAAACAACTATGTCTCTCCTCGTACACAACAAATTTACTTGGGCATTTGGGCACCCTTCAGTCACCTGGCCTGCATGCGACTGAACACTAAACGAATGGGCTTCTATGCGACTGAACCCTCAGTCGTGCGGTTGAACGTCAGTCGTTCCTCAGTCGGCCGATTGGCCCTCCAGCCGCCTAGCCCTAACTGGGCAGCGATTGCAGTTCATCCCGAACTGCAGTCGCGACTCATGACTTCCAAATCCTTCCAAACTCGTTTTAAGCCCAAATTAACCCTCCTAAACCTTAGGGAATCATACTATGACGACATTCAAGCACATACACGTCCGAAATCGCGCTCTAAACACACTATACACATACACATTCATACATACACGGGTTAAACACCCAAAACCCGAAAAATAATATTCAGATGTGTTCCAGCCCCAAAATCATTCAAAAACTTGTAAAAGAGGGGTCTTAGAACTCACCTGTACTTATTGAGTAGCTTCTCAATCAAGCTTTAAAAGAGAGGGTTGCACTACCCCACCTGCAGATAAGTTAACACTCAAAGGAGTTAATTTCTGCCTAATTTCACAGCTAATTTCACTCAGTGACCAGCAGTTTCGCTGCTAGTTTCGCCCACAGTTTTGCTAGGCGATCAGCAGTTTCGCTGCAAGTTTCGCCAGCAATTTTG